>JAODTR010076715.1:0-15162 GCA_025399935.1 Amblyopsis rosae | reverse complement strand
CGGATCGGATCGGATTCCACTATTTTAGCTGGTGGTAACTGTAATGGATTACACTGAGCTTCACTGGGTATGCTTTTATCTACTTTATCATTTATGCTGTTTTGAGATATGATACGAAATGTCATCTATGCGTGGGGCCGTGGATCTCTGGTTTAGAGGTTTAAAATAAGAAGTGGCGAGTGAACGTCTTTGCAGCGCAAGTATGCGCCACACATAATTAGGTTATATTTAGACAGACCGGCCGATTGACATGGCTGGTCAAGGTGAAAACCCACCGATGCCGGTCGATTGGTGTATCTCTAATTTATCCTGAAGTATGTAAATTAGTGGAGTGCCACTGCAAACTGCCACTGCATCTTCCCAGTTTCTCGTTTCAGACCCATGCTCATTTGTATTTCAATTGTTTTCTAGCACCTGCGTCAAGCTGGGATTGCTGGGCGGTTTGTGGAGTTCTTTGGCCCTGCCATGTCACAGCTGTCGGTCCCAGACCGCACCACCATTTCCAACATGTGTCCGGAGTACGGTGCTACCGTTAGCTTCTTCCCCATTGACCAAGTCACACTCGAGCACTTTCAAAAGACAAGTAAGTCAGTCATTGTTCATACCAAAGGCTTTTGCAAATGTATAATGCCATTATATAATTGTTAATTATTCATCTCCTTCTAGACTTTAGCCAGGAAAAAATAGAAATACTAGAGTATTACATGAAGGCTGTAAAACTCTTTAGAAGATATGAAGATCCTTCAGAAGATCCCCATTATTCTGAGGTAAGATCAACAATATGTCTGCTTTTTTATGTTTTTCTTAAAGATATAGTCTGATTTATTGTTAAATTCACAAAATATCTCCACATTTCGCAATCTTACTGTGCATGCAGAATAAATAAGCTGGTACTTCTACATAGCCCTGGCTCCGTAAATAGACAAAAAATCTCACAACAACAATGCCCTTGGCTTCGCAATGCATTTCTATATGTTAGCCAGAGCTTCTGAGGGAGTTTTATTTGAGCTGTAAGTACAGCAGGCGTTCTGGCCTTTTTAAATTATTGTATATTTGCTCAAAACAGACCATAGAAATGAATAAACGATGCAACAGTGAGTTTGTGACAGTGCTGTGTTTCTGATGTGTTGGTACATGGCTACACAGCCGAACATAAGTGCAATGCGAAAAGCAAATGAAACGATGGCTTTGCTTTCCAAACAAACATATCTGACCTGACCGTGGCATAATATGAGCAGTAGGTTTGGGTGAAAACCCTAGAGGAACATGACAACAGCTTTGACGAGACAAGTGGATGGTTGTGCGGTGCACTGACAAGGAGAGACTCGTCCTTTTATGCAGGTGATTGAGATCGACCTGACCTCCATCGTGCCCCATGTGAGCGGGCCAAAGAGGCCCCAGGACAGGGTGGCAATCAGCAGCATGAAGGAGGACTTCCAGAGGTGTCTGGATGAGAAGGTAACGAGAAGAAAGTGCCTCTCTGTAACATCTGCAACATGTAACATAATTTTAAGGCAATAAAGGCACACCTTCCAATGGTGCTCAGCTGAATAAGGCAACGTGGTCTCACTCCAGGTGGGCTTCAAAGGCTTCCACGTCTCCAAGGAGAAGCAGGAGGCGGTAGTCTCTCTCCTCCACTGTGGCCGGGAGTACCAGCTGAACCACGGCTCTGTGGTCATCGCTGCAGTCATCAGCTGCACCAACAACTGCAACCCGTCCGTCATGCTGACTGCAGGTGAGGCCTGCTGACAGCTGTCACTCAAGCCTACCCATGTTTGGGACCTATTACAACCTTAAAGGAGTGATTTCATGCCCCTTTTCATGTGTTTACACAGTTCCTTGACTCCTCAAGGGAATATAGTTGACAAGCCTAGGTGAAAATCGCACATAGATTATGTGGAATAGCATCCTTACCACCACCACCACCCTCGGAGAATGGTCAGTTTTTTTAGTGACGGTTGCTTTTAAATTAAACGCCCCCTCTTCCACGTATGTGTTGATGTTGAGGCTACAACTGGTGACTGCTAATACTCACATAGCGGCGAAACGCGCTTTTAAATATAGTTGTATGGGTTTGAATCACACTTTATTTTCAGCAGTGTTTTAAAGGTGTTAATATTGCACATTAATTACGCCACGCCAATCAGACTACAGTAAAGGATATGGGAGGCAGAATGGGGTTCGGTGTTGATCTTGGCACATTGTTGGCACAGCAGTAGATGGTCACACAGCCCCGGAATGTGTATTGACAGGGGTGTTATGTTTTGATAACCAGCCATGTATCTACTACTTTAAGGTTAAATAATACTATAGCACAACAACCCAGCCATCCTTGCCCGCTGAACAGCCATGTACCCATAAGCACATATTAAAACATGTATGAAGGATTACATAGCACGATTTTGCAGCTGTTCTTGCCACTTCAGGGGGATTATAAAGCAAATAGGTGGCTAGCTGCTAGCAGCAACACATGATAATTCGGTTAAACAATAAACAAAGACATATTCTGTCTTTGCTATTATCGCGGACATAAATGTTTTGCATGATATGACTGATCCATAAAAAAGTATATTTAACTCACAGTACCAAAAACGGCAACCAGTATCCGGCAGGGGGATACAGTCCACTTTGAAAGGCCCAGTTACCTGTGTGTCACATCGATATTGCTAATTCCAGGAATACTAGGAATACTTGGCTTTCATTGAATGAGTGCTTTAACATGCCTATCCACACCTCTAATTTGACTAGTATCCTGTTATCAGGGAGGGTTTTGGCATACATATAGTGTGTATGTACTATAGGTACAACATTTAGTATGTTGTGGTTTTGGTCATAGCACTGCTCTTGTGATTGGCAGGGCTGTTGGCAAAGAAGGCAGCAGAGGCGGGGCTTGTGGTAAAGCCTTATATCCGGACCAGTCTGGCCCCTGGGAGTGGCATGGTAACCCACTACCTCAGTGCAAGCGGAGTGCTGCCTTACCTCAGCCAGCTAGGGTCTGTATATGAATGCATGCATGCCAACCACATACATGTGCGCAAGCATTGGGTGCCCGGCTGCTCATTGTTTTCCTCTTGCAGGTTTGAGGTGATTGGTTATGGCTGTGCCACGTGTGTAGGGAACACGACACCTTTACCAGAAGCGGTCAGCGACGCAATCAAGCAGGTACTGTATCCGCTGTACTGCTGCTCTCTGATTTGTTCAATGATGCGTTTTGTGTTTTTATATGTCCGACTGCTTTGTTTTAGGGGGACCTGGTGGCTTGTGGAGTTTTATCCGGCAACAGGCATTTTGAAGGGCGCCTCTACGACTGTGTGCGTGCCAACTACCTGGCATCGCCCCCCCTGGTGGTGGCTTATGCTATAGCTGGCACCATGAGCATCGACTTTGAGAAAGAGCCTTTAGGTACGGAGAGATCTAAGAGATTTTCTGTAACCCGGAGCTTTTTGTTCTTCACCTTAGGCGGCCCTAGAACTAGCATCTACCGGGGTTTATTTTATCAACGGCATCAACATATTGTATTATTAACACATATTATTAACCAATCGCTGTCACTTCACTCACTGATTGGTGAGTTAACATTCATCTATTTTTGCCCGTCCAACTAAGTCAGACGTACATGCTTGCTAGTGTGGTGGGTCTGTGTGTGTTTAAGCCTGGACACTCACTATGGACCTTGGCTTGGCAAGTTTCGCACATTTTGGCCCTTGGGGAAAATGAATTTGGGAACCCTGAAAGGTATATTCACAACAACAATGCCGCTTGGCTTCACAAGGCGTTTCAATGTGTGGGGCGGAGCTTCTGAGAGAGTTTGTTTTTGCAAAGTTTGCAAGCGTTCTGGAGACCAACCCTGCCATTTAAGGCTTTTTAGAAAAAGCTTATTAACATTTTTCTCCCCTCCAATGGTCCGGTGTTCCAGGAGTGACTGCGGGGGGGGAGGAGGTGTACCTGCATGATGTCTGGCCATCCCGGGAGGAGGTGCAGCAGACAGAGGAGGACATGGTCATCTCCTCCATTTTCAGGGATCTCAGGGCAAGAATGGAGGTGAGCCAAGTGCCGTGTCAACAATTCCCTCACCCACCCCGTCCTTCCTCCCGTTAGGTTGGCAGCACAGCATATCAACTTATGCACTGTTTTTGGTCTGTTTTCCAGAAAGGAAACATGTTCTGGAACAATCTAGAATGCTCAGATTCTTTGTTATTCCCCTGGGATCCCAGATCTACATACATCCGTTTGCCATCTTTCTTCAGTAAACTGGTATGTTAGTTTCCTGACGTTGTAGATATGGATCAGTCAAAGGCCAAATGTGACATCCAGTGGTTTCAATGTGTCAAACATTTTGTGTCCATGCTTGTACATATATTTGTTTCTATACTGTAGGGCTGGCCCGAATACCATTGACATGCTTACAGGCTCGAACGAGTGTTTGAATGCTTGTATTTAGTCTATAACACACATTGCATTAATAAATGTTGCACGGACTGCTGTTGCATTTATTTCATATTAGCCGGCAGATGACATTTTTGTCGTACTCTAGTTTGCACTTTAGCGATTGCCGTGCTCTCTAGATAGCCGCTGCACTCTGAGCTTTTAATTGCCACTTCAATTGAATCAATAGGAGCGGTGTACAGCTTGGATTAGTCATTGACTATCTGAAAAAGAGGAGCTTACAGACCTCTTGGAACTCTGAACACTGATTTATTCTTTATTTCTCACCTAGAATGTGAGTCAAAGGATAAATGCACATACATATAGCAAAAAATATTAATACCAGAATCCCAGAATTGAAAATGGAGCATCTACCCATCAAACAAATAACTTGAATACTCTGGTATTCAGTATTCTGGTCCAGCCCTAAGTGAATGCTGTTCAACAATACCTGCTTCTCCTTTTCTGGGGGAGTTGTGTTTCAAAATGTTTCAAACCCACTGTCCTAGAATAAAGAGGCACAACCTCCCAAGACGATAGAGAGCGCACACGCTTTGCTGTTCCTCGGCGACGGGGTGACCACGGATCACATCTCACCCGCAGGCAGTATCGCAAGGGCCAGCGCCGCTGCCAAGTACCTGTTGAGCAAACGGTCAGTCCAGCGACACCGACTTTCGGCTGTGTAGCCTGAAAGCAATGTAATGATTTATTTCTTAAAGACTTGCCAGATTTGGCACCAGCTGTCACATAATTTGAAATTATCCTCCCACTTAGTCAGGTTGGGACATGTTAGGAAAAAACAAATTGAGAGATTATGGGAGAAGCTTTCTGTGTAAATGACACAGACAGGTCCAGGCTGGCAGTGTCAAGTATGAATGTGCCATTACTGCTTTCTGCTCCAGCCTGACCCCGCGGGAGTTCAACTCGTATGGCGCCCGGCGAGGGAACGACGTGGTGATGACCCGAGGCACGTTCGCTAGCATCAAGCTCCAGAATCGCTTAATGGGCAAACCGGGCCCCAAGACGTTGCACATTCCATCGGGCCAGATTGTAAGTGGGGTGTTATCCATTTTAAACGTACTAACAAACAATGTTTCACGAAAATGCACTATTTAATTATTAGAAAAATACTGTAGAACAATGATTATAGGCACTAACAGGAGTTGTCCCCACTAGTATCCATGTATGTTTTTGTGGTGCATCTGCTATTTTAACGCAGTATTGGTCTAAATCAGTGGTCCCCAATCCTGGTCCTAGAGGGCCGCTGCCCTGCATGTTTTAGATGTATCCCTGCTCCAACATACCTGATTCACATGAATGGGCCTAAATGGACAGGCTTGGAGGTTTGCTCAATGGCACTTTATTGGGACTTTATGTGATGACACGGCTGTTCAGACGCGAGAGCTGAAATGAGACCTGCTTGCTAGCAGTGGCTCGGTAAGGGCTATGTTGCACTGCTCTTGTTTATGCCACATTGCTGATCTCCCAGGTGGATGTGTTCGAGGCTGCAGAGCGCTACCAGAGAGACGGCACCCCCCTCATTATCCTCGCAGGAAAAGACTACGGTTCTGGGACCTCCAGGGACTGGGTGGCTAAAGGACCCTACCTGCTGGTATGAATGCGCATCGCTACACTTTTTCTACACACACACTGAATGCTGAACTGAACTGTGATTTCCCATAGATGGGTTACTTCATAGGTCAGTTGGACTTTGTGAAGGGTAGAAAAAAACTAGTGATAAATCTGAGAAATCATCACAATTTTTTCTTGGGGGTTGTGGCTCAGAAGTTTGAAAACCAGGAGCTCGGAGCAATTGTCTGTTATCTCTCTCACACACACACACACAGTGTGAAGGTTTGGGTAGTTAAGTATGGCTGACAGTATGCTCACACTCCCACTACTCCTGCGTGGCTGATAGGGAGTGCGTGCCATTATTGCCGAGAGCTTTGCCAAGCTTCACAAGAACCAGCTGGTGGGCATGGGCATCATGCCCCTGCAGTTCCTACCTGGCCAGACCGCCGACTCACTGGAGCTCTCGGGGAAGGAGAGGTTCACCATCGCCCTGCCGGATAAGCTCACACCAGGACAACAGCTTACTGTGAAGGTAGCCCTGGTGTACGCTCTCTCTGAATGTTGTTTTATGGAGGGAGCATAACAAAATATGTTAATGAGATGTCTGTTTTTTTTTCTTTCCTTTTTTACAGACCAGCCCAGGAAAGGCTTTCTGTGTGACTGCTCTGTTCGACAGTGAGGCAGACATAATATTTTATCAGCACGGAGGGTTGTTAAGATATGTCGCTCAGACAATGCTGTAAAGCACCCTGCTGTCCCCAACCAGAGCCTGCTTAGTATGGACTACATCGAACCAACAGCATCCCGCAGCCTTCTTTAGGAGAGACACTAGAAAGAGTTCCCCCACCAGGAGTCACCAGACAATGCCTAGTGCTCCTGTTTGTGTGAGAGCTTGACGTCTTGGATGAGGAGAAACGTCAGTTTTAAGATGGATGCTGTTACCTAATTGCAAAGGCGTGCACCCGCCCTTCATACATCCCCATGATCAGTTTGCCTTGGCATGCAGTCGACAGTCAGATGTTCACGCAACCAGCTCAGAGCATTCAAGCCACACTTGACAAAAGACCTTGGTTAACGTCAGGACTTTCTTTTAGATGTAATTAACAAGTGATTTATCGTTAATATTATTAAGGAGATGCCACCAATAAAACCAAAATGCTTTTACCAATTGTGTTGTTAAATGGAAATGGTGCTCAGTGGGTGGGAGTGACTACATCACTCTATATGGGACTGAGAATATATTCTAGCCCTGAGGTCAGACCACGAGATTTCTATGACACAGATGTGATAGGAGGAAGGTTAGTCTTGTGGGAGTGTGTTGTGATGTGATTTAAAGAGTACCTTTTGAGGGTGCATAAAGTCAAAGCGTTTCTCCAGTGGTGAGCTAGGGACACCTTAAGTTCTGGGAACTGTCCCTGATGAGAGGGTTAGACAAACCACTTTAAGAGTTAAATGTTTCTGCTGTTCATTAAATGAATCTAATCCCTACTGCATCCCTTTGCAACATACACAAAGCTAGTTTTATACTGTTGGTATTCAGTCCAGTGTTGACTTTTTTTTTTCTTCAAAGTACTATTAAACAATACATTTGTCAAATGTAGCAGTTAAATATTTGGAAATTTTGCTAGATAACAGCGCTTGCCAATATTGCATTGAGGAACACTAAAGAGACATGCAGAGGTGTTATTTTACACACATTTTACTCATCTTGCAGTTGATTTTATTCTTATAGTACGCTTAACAAGCATTGCACCTCTACTCCTCTCATTTGTTGTATCCAGAATTCCAATCAAAGGCTAATCTCTCATGCAGTAGCTACTTGTGATGCAGTCTAATCCCAGTGTGTTGTGATATGTCTTTAATTTACCATTTAATCAAATGGAAATTACTTCAAATACAGGTAAGATCATTGATTTTCTTCCTGTATTTACTGCAACACACTTTCTAGTTACTGACTCTTAACAGGACTAAAGATTTGTTTCATTTGTTGGGGTGTTTTTTGTGAACAGATGTTTAAGAGTTTTCAAGTTAAGTTTTTTAGTTAAGATTCCATCCAATGTTAATATTTAATTTCTGAATATGGATATGAACATTTTGCCTTTATACATATATTTTAGAGGACAAAGCAATGTTCTATATAAAACATGTTATTTAACCTACATTGTATCAAATCATGAAATGTCCTGAAAACCCAACCTTAGACTATAACAGACTGTTTTGCATTGTCCAGATTGCCAAAGAAAGTTGAAGAAAGCAGGCAATCCTGTATTGGTGTTATTTGGTACACATTTTTCACTTAATTTATTGGTGGATGTCAGATTTTCAAACTCTTCAAGCAATTTAGGGTTCTTATGCTTTGCTTATGTACTGATACAAGTGCACAATTCTTGAATTGCATCTCTAAACTCTTATAACTAACCTCAAAGACAGGCCTGTTATCAGTATAAACCTTACTGCATTCTTTAGGGAAAAATATGTATGCAAACCAAGTGCAATTCTGCACCCATGTGTGTGGATGTATAGTTCTGAATCACCGTACTACACATACTTTGAAATAAACAATATCTAATCAAAGATGTAGGTTTTTAGTTTGGTCTGTGCAATGTAACCGCTTGTTGTAAACAAAGAAAATATCGCATTGCAGTGCAGCACTTTGTTACACAGATAATATTAGTTGCCTTTGCACAAACACTTTTTTTTTAATTGAGTTGCGCCTACATAGTCAAAGGACAGATCGAGGGTCAAGTAAAGGCTTGGTGAGCCCTTTATTTCTTTTAATTAATCATATATATACACACACATATTTTGTAATGCTTTGTTCATAGTCATCAGATGGGCCTATGCTTTGACATGCAAAATGGAATGAAACATTGGTGCCAAAAAGGAACATGAACTTTCAAGTTCTGTTTTGGCCCTCCTGTAAAATTGTGAAATGTCACTTTCATTCCTAATCATAAATTGGGCTGCAGGTTTGAAGGTGCTTCCTTAAAACTAATGGGCTATTCAAAGCTGTTCAAAATAGTCTTGCTGTAATTACTTTAGATACATAAAACAAAAATGTTTTTTTTTAATCCACATTTTGGGGCCTGTTGAAGGGAAACTTAATTTTGTACAATATACTGTATCTCCCAAGCCTTTAAACTTGTTTTGTACATGAATGTGAACCAACTAATGGTTGACGTGAACGCTTAACATTTTGCAGTTTGAGTTTCTATATTATGCACATTAACACTAAAGCACAACGCACTGGAGAGCCGGGAGGAATTTCAACACTTGGAAAGTGCAACTTTTATTTAATTGCAATTTTATAACAAATTTCACAATATTGACTACAAACAAAATATTCTGTGACAGCAGGCAACCACACTGACATTCAATGATGTCAAATATTTATTTTTTAAGCAACACATTTTGTGCTGCTGTAAAATGCCTGCTGGTTAGTTCAGTGAAAACAAATGTAGAATTTAGCTGCATGGACTAAATTACCAATTAACCAATGTGCAAATGTGAGTTAAATCTTGAAATTTTTTTAAATAAAAAATAAATGACATTCCACCACAAGGCTATAGCCTGGCAATCCCTTTTTATTGTTAAGACCGGTTTCCAAATCAGGATTTTTAGCACAATACCCTTTTCACAGGTGTCAGAACAATTTAATTGTTTATAGGTCCATTTAAGTATGCCAGTGCACCAGCATTGACATCAACAGTTTTCATCACTGGTGCAGTAGTACACTAAAATGCAATCAGAGCTCTGTGTGAAAGGCCATTGAAGTGAGTTTTCAGCCATTAATCTTTTAAACTGTCAAAGTCAACCTAACACAGTTGAATAAAGTAGTTCTTGCTGCCAACTTGCAACCTAATACATTAATGTAGACAATATAGAGGTTGAGAAAATAACCAGATCTAAAGAGACCTTAATAGAAAACATAATTTTTGGCTTAATTCGAACCAATCAGTAAGATGATTCAAAAAAGAACAAAAAATGGCAGATGTTAAGGTATAGCTCTGCATGTAGATAATGTTGATACATCTAGTTTTATATTACCAAAGCTTGACCTACTGTATAAATCAAATCCTCAGCAAAGCTGTAGTCCTCGCCAATATCAAATCAATGCAAGCCTGTTACACATGTAAACCCAGCAAATGTAATGCCTATATGCATTGCCACCCGCAACATAAAAGTGAATTAAAGAGAAAGTCGGTACTCAGTTTATAGACCTCTGCCTTCTCTAAATGCTAACATATTTCTCAGCTCAACTGTTGATTATATCCCTTTGTGTTTTTTTATTAAGGAGAGGCATCAGTCTCAACTTAGAGAAAGCTTTAGAAAGCGTCTATCCTCCGCTAGGTCCCAAGATAACGTTCTGAGGGCAGCCCTATTGTAAACAATTAACGCTGATGTGAACTACCTCATAGTGAGCACATCCTGAGAGCAATTATGTTTTGTTATTGGGTTTTTTTTCTCGTCCCATGAGAAAATTTATGGAATTGGTCACTGAATTTTTTTTAATGATATGTATTATCTTTTTTTTTTTTCTCCAGCTAATAAGAAAATATTCTGTATATGGTTAAATGAAAAATATACAATTATCAATACAATACAGAGCTGTGTGTGTTAAAGGTAATATATATATATATATATATATATATAAAAAATTTAAACAAAAAAAAAAGAAACACACGTGATTGTATCCATTTCCCCTCAAAACATACATTTTCCCTCGTTTAAAAGGCAAAAGGTCAAATGTAGGAGAAAAGGCCTCTTCTGTCTTCTAGCGAGCCTTTGGGCAACTTTAGACGATGGCTTTTGCTTCAGGTAGAAAGGCCTCCCAGTATTTTATCAGCTAATAGCAAAAGTGTGTGCAAAATGAGCTTAGTCTGAGAGCAGGGGTGGGCGGGGACAAACAAAAACTCACACACACTAATCACAACTGTCAAATTACATTTCAATGAACTCAATAAATACTCACCCTTTGCTGGCACTGAAGCAAGGTCTCCAAGTACTTGACAATGTGACTTTTGAAATTTCTGGTTCTTACTTTCTGTTGGAGAAGCAGCCACATTAATTAAACAATAATTCCAGCCATCCAGTACATTATAAACAGATATAATATATTACAAAAGACAGATACAAAAATAAGAGTACCTCAAACCGAACCACTTCCTTGCGGACAGTGGCGGACACCCTGTCAAAGTCTCTCTCATACTGCGTCACTTTCGCCTCCCACTGACAGAAGAGATAAAACAATGCAACTTTACCCAGTAAAGGTCTTGGGGACAGGCAACCACAAAAACAGCAAGCCATTTGTTTGAGTTTGAGCATCCATCATGTATTCTGTAGCAGTTTTCACAGTGACTAAACCCCACGCAATTACTTATTAAAGACTTGGAGGTGGATCTACGGACAGATTATCATTACTCATGTAATTGCATCACGCCACCTTAGCGGTGGGCAGGATTTACACAACGCGTCACACGGTTACCTCGGTGATCTCGTCTTTGGCCAGCTGCAGCTTGTCGGGCTTGTTGGCCCACAGGAGTTTGGCCTCCAGCTCTCGCTTCTTCTGCAGCGTGGTCTGGGCGTCCTGCCAGCGTTGCCACGCCTTCATCCGATGGTCAAACGACGCCTGGAGGGGACGGGATTAAACTGAGTGACGGCGCTACCGTGGAGCAGATCTATCTCCGTACATTGACGTCTCCTCTGTACCCTCACGGCGCCCAGGAGGCGGATGTAGTCGGCCAGGAGCTCGGCGAAGCTGAAGGAGTCGCTGGAAGCCTGCTCCTGGTGCAGCTGCTCCATCTTGTCCTCCACCTCGGCCAGCTGGGAGAGGGCGCGGGACAGGGCGGTATTGTCCTCGGAGCTGCCCAGCATGGCGATGCTCTTGGCAAAGCCTGCCGTGTTCAACGACAGCTCTAGAGGGGGGAGGAATGGGGAGAGGGGGCAGGAGGTGAACGCCCGCACGGGTATCAGGAAAGGAATTGCACTGGAGGCGGTCAGATCGAGGTTGAGGGGAGAAAACTATTTATTTATTTATAAAAAAGACCACAGTGCTTCTTGTGAACTGCGAGCTGACCCAAAACTTATGCTGACTCATAAATAATGGACAATATGATTAATGGACTCATGGGAGAGTGTTAAGGTTCGATGGCCTCTGTACACACAGGGAACAAAAACTATTTATGAAGACTAAACATTTTAATTATTAGTTTATATCTCCTTCCCGTCCATCAGTGAAAAACAAAATGCAGGCTAGAAGTGTGTTTTTTTGTTGTTATAAAATGGGATGATTTACGCACATACACGGACGCACACACAGAGCTGACCTTTCCTGTGGCCAACTAGTGATTCCACCAGTCCGAGGAGCTTCCTAAACTGCTGATCTGCAGCCTCAACTTCCTGCAGTTTATCCTCAAACCACTGCAGCAGAAAATACAAAACATAGTGGGAGTCATGACATCATCGGAATGTTAAGTAACCAGTTATTGCTACATTACTTATTCATTAGTTTGACAAAATCTAGTGTGATAATTGCATCATTATTACAATAGCATGCATTTTCTGAAGATTTCATAAGCCATTTTGGATGTCTGCTAATTGAGCATGGGATGCTCAAAAACGACCTGCTTAAACTACAATACAGTTGAGCTCAGAGGTCTTCAAAGGTTTTTCAGGCTAAGGACCCTTTTACTGGGAGCCATCATACATGGTATAAAATATTTAGTTGCCGGGCCAACAATAATGTGTAGGGCGGCCTATAGTCCCATGTTTAAGTAAGCCACTTACCCCATTCAAATTATTTAGATTTATATATTTATATCATAGGTTGTATTTATGTTAATGCATATTTTTGGAAGGAAAGAAGTTTGGGATCAAATAATTTGGAGGACCCCTGCAGTACTTCTGAAGACCCCCTAGGGAACCCTGTTGAAGACCTCTGTTTTAGCTTATATTTGAAAACACCAAACAAAATATGAATGAACAATAATCTACAATTATGTATGTTGTCTCACTCAGGTTATAAGCTAACCGAAACATGCCACCCACTGACGTGATGGTGAGTACTCACCACATCTGACTCATTCATCTTGATAGTCATTTTACTGACAGCATCTGTTGCTTTGTTAATCATTTTCAAGAAGCCAGCGCCACTCAGAGTCTGGGTGTTTACTGCCCTTGGCAACTAAAAACACACAAACCCATGTGCATTTGTTATTTCACCATGTCAGATATCAGATCAAATAGGGACCCACATAGAACTAGTCATCCATATTACCTTGGAATTAAATGATGTGGTTTGTAACATTCCAAGAAATTGATGCACTGCAGTAATAGCAGTTAAAAAAACACAAATGCAAAACATACCTCATCTCTCTCTAAGAACTCTCTGACGTCAGGGTCTTGGAGAAGAGAGGGGTGACATACCACCCTTTGGAGATACCTACAGAACCGTGAGATGAGAAAATTAGAACATTTCTGCCACAGGGTTAAAACCATAATGGTGTAGCAATGCTTATAATTTAAAATCCCTATCTTTTTATTTGCAATGAGGTCTCTGATATAGGCTTTTATTATACTTATTCATATTTTCCCTGCAACTTCAGTAATCTCAATGCAGATTTCTACATCTAACAAATGAAGCAGATGCTTGTGTCAGACATTCCTGCAGCTTTGACTTGGTTCAGTAGTTAAACAAGAATACAACCTTTAACCCCTTTAATATTTAAATGAAACCGACTGACTTCATGATATGACACCAGATTAGCCAGCTCTTCAAAGCCCCAATACTGTTTTAATTCATATATGACCATCCAAATCAGCCCTGAGAACTGTTCAGCCAGATGAACAATTCCAGGACAGGTCATGTGGTCATGTAATATTTAAGCCAATGGAGCCCAAAGGGCTGGTGAAGTCGAGGGCAACAAAGTGTAGCCATATTTATCATTAAAGAACAACCCACACAGGCCCTATGGCCGGCTTTGTGAAATAACAACCTTTACTCAAACAATAAAAGTTCCGTTTTATAATCATAACCCTCATTCAAGACATAGTTTACTGGTAGTTAACAGTCCCTTTTAACGACGCATGTACCTTTCCAACGCTGCTCTCCTCCTCTCAACGAACTCGGCCGACGAGGGGTCTTCCTTGCCCACCTTCACCTTGGTCATGCCTGTCCAAAAGCAGCAGAGCTTCTTCACAACTGCTTCAGGCTACATTCTGAAGCGCAGCAAGGTACGAGAGTCAAACCGTGCCTACCCAGAATGCTCTTCTCTGGCGGCGGAGGCACTATGAAGCCACCTGGTGCGTGTTTCTCAGAGAGCTTCTCGTACAGGCCGAGGAAGTCGCTGAACCTGCGTCTCACGGTGAAGCTCTTGTTGCGGAACATCTGCAGTGTGGTCTGAGGGACACAAAGAGAGGAACCGTTCGTGTGGACTTTAACAATGGGTCTCACGACAGGTTTCCAACAGTAGCCTATGGACCTATTACACTCCAAATCAAAACAACTGACTCTCTCTCATATCAAGAGAACAAAACTGTATTATTGACCGGGTCCTACCTGTGTGGACACTTTGTAGGCCATGTATGCATTCATACCATCCCCTATAAAAACAAACAAACAAAAACCCAAGGGTAGATTAATATGGAAAATAATTCACAATTTGTTCACAACTTTGTTACACACGCGCATGCAAACGTGAGATTACCAATTTTTTCCGGGTTAGTTATAGAAATGTTTATTTCAAATGTGTCTTCTGCCTCCTCCTCTTCTTCTAGCTGTAATTTAAAAACAAAGAAAAAATTAAGTACTGTGAAGAACACTTATTTATGTTGTACATTTTGAGAAAGTTCACACAAAAATAATTAGAAGGGAAAGCAAAATATAGGGTCAAAAATCTGACTTGAATATTATTCCAGGAGAAAGTAGCATCAGAATGAGTATTTATTCCAATGGCTTTGTGTCAGTCCACACGAGCACCTTCACTTCAGACACGTACCTCTCTAGCAGCGTCCGACTGGGTCGTAGACACATTGGCAGCTGCTACCAGGGAGGACACGGCTGGCTTGGCCTTTACGTTCTTCTTTCGCTCATTCTGAGGGCTGTCTAGCGACAGCTCCACGGTGGCTTCTGCTCGGGGGGGGGGGGGGGGCACAGAATGAGCCATA
>JAODTR010076704.1:0-15163 GCA_025399935.1 Amblyopsis rosae | reverse complement strand
AGTCCCCTCACTCGCGAACAAGACCCCGAGGTACTTAAACTCCTTCACTTGGGGTAAGGACTCATTCCCCACCTGGATTGGGCACTCCATCGGTTTCCGGCTGAGAACCATAATTATACATATACACACACAAACAGACGCGCACACACACAATGGTTGTGTATATACTGTGCATACACTGTACATTATAATACAATACTCTTATTATATAGTGACCCACCCTTGTAACTGTGAGGGCCTTTTCATGGTAAAACGCCTCTCCTAGGAGAGGCTCTCTGTACGTCTCATCTACGTCCACCATGGCCTGACAAAATGTTGAAGTTAAATACTACATTGGCTGAATACATAATAAACACGCCATATTGTCTGCTACAGCTTAACTGTACTTTATAGCAGAAAACGTACCATATTCCAGAACTTGTCAAAAGCAACAACAAAGCCAGAGCACACTCCTCTCAGCCCCTTGAAGGTTCGGATGTGAACTTTGACCCGTATCCTCTCCTCCACACAGCGGTGCAGCTCACCCAAAGGACTGCCTTTGCACACTGCAAACAAGTCGACCATCTATTAGTATTGCAATATGCGTATTGCTTATACAGCAACAAGAGTACGCAACGGTTATATCTACTTTTACAGCAAATTTAAACTGTAGTTCATATCACCATCACCGGTCAATTTAGGTATAAATATATATATGTATAGATATAAAATCATAAACACACAATGACTACATAAAATAACTTCTGAGCATATCCTTTTTCAGAACACAAATATTACGAGTGTGTTGAGAATCTACTTATCGCAACATACAAGGCATCCTAGTCAGAACATTTTTGTGGGCCTTTTGCTTTTTGCGACGTGTGGTACCACTTGTCTCCCCGTCTGCCTGCACAGGATTGTGCACCATGAGCTTCTTCAGCCTTTCAATGCGTTCAGGGTCTGCCACCCCTTTCATAGCTTTACGTCTCTTTTTCTCCACATTTTCTGGTTTAGCTCTGCCTCGGCCACCTTTCAGAAAGCCTTCGTACTCGGCGACATTATTGAAACATTTGATGTTAGGAAAAGGAAGGGGAACAGTCGAAGAATATAAAGCAAGGAGCGGGTCGAAGCTTTCAGAGCAAACATCTAATTTATCGCCTTCCAGGTCCAGATTTATATCTGATTCTTGTCCCGATGCCGAATGCGTGCTTGGACTTTGTATTGAGGCCGTTTCTTTGCTTGCAGATTGTGAGCAGCTCGGCGCAATTCTTCTCTCTTTTTCCTCCATGTGTGAAGCATTACGCGAGTCGCGGGGCATGGATGTGTACTGTGCAGACCGCTGTGCATCATGGGTAACATGCATCTGTATTCTTCACTTTCACCACCCAGAGGCGCTAAAGTTATGTTACTTCTATGGCTCTGGTTTAAACAAATGTTTGCCAGGGAGATTGTATAACTCCCTTGTAGAAATGTATTGCACTCTGAAATTAATATTATTATTGTTATATTTTATTAAATATTCGCACAAATTAGTTTGTACTTAAAAGACGTTTTAAACATTATAGTTTAAACATTTATTTTATTACATACGTCTTAATACTTTTTCCGGAACCATGTTTTTTTCGTTTGCAGTACTACGGTAGAATTAAGCAACGGACTGTATACATTACGATTATAACGTGTGTGAATGTTCTTGAAATAATGTAGGGTTTATTATATAGTCTATACGTAGCAGCGGTAACCAACCAATCAAATAACTTAAATTGTATAAGTCATATGCCAATTATAATAGTACCTTACATGACATCTAGCTATATGTGACGCTGCCTGGACCATAGCGCTGGACAGATGGCTAGCTAGTTAGCCTAAGGTACATGGAAATATGTATTGGCTTGTCTGATTTAAGACAATTAATGTCACTCATCCGAAAGTGTCATCTAAATCTTAATTAACGTAACCGTTATGTTTCTTAATCAGGACCTTCTCATGCTGATTCAGAGAACGCGAATAATATTTGGAGGCATCAAGACCTGCATTCTCTCACCGTCAGTCAGTTTATTCAACAGCTCCACTAGGATGGCCAAAAGCAAGTTTGAATATGTGCGCAACTTTGAAACCGATGACACTTGTCTCAGAAACTGCTATATTGTTGTGCGACTGGATGGGCGCAACTTTCATAAGTAAGTTTAATTGCATAACGTTTACCTTTTATTTTAAACATTGTTTCAATGTTTTAATACCCCCACAACAACTATGTTATAGATTTGCGGAGCAACATAACTTTGCAAAACCCAATGACAACAGGGCTTTAGGCCTGATGTCTCAGAGCGCCCGCTCTGTGATGGAGGAGCTTGATGATATTGTCATTGCTTATGGACAGAGTGATGAATTCAGTTTTGTTTTCAAGAGGACATCGAATTGGTTCAAGAGAAGAGCCAGGTACAGTGGCAGAGTTTTTGTTGTTGTGACGTTTATTTTTATTTTGCCTTTGCTATACATCTGCTCATCTTTTTTTCAAAAAGGCTAACGACTTCTGTAATATCACATGCTGTTTCCTCTACACCCTCCTGTCTGTTCTCCACCTTTGTCCTCCTGGTAGTAAGCTTATGACCCATGTGGCTTCCCAGTTCTCCTCCTCGTATGTGTTTTCCTGGAAGGCGTTTTTTGGGGAGCAGCCACTTCTGTATCCCCCAAGCTTTGATGGACGTGTGGTCCTGTATCCCAGCAACCGCAACTTGAGAGACTACCTGAGTTGGAGGCAAGCTGATTGTAAGAACTCGCTGCCATTCTGTAATTCACACTAAACAAGCCTGTCACTGTTAGTGATGCTATTCAGGTAACATCTGGGGGTAACATCTGGAGGGAGGGACCACACATTTCAGCCCAAGTTCACAGTGAATTCATGAAACACAACTGTCCACTAAGGGAAGGTGAGCTGTAGGCTTAAATGTGGAGTCTGTGGTTGTAAACTATACACTTTTTGTCAAATTCAGTGAATATCTGTACATCACGGTATTCTAGCTGTCCATTCTGTGTGCACACTTTTTTCAAAGTCCAGGCTCTGTACACGTGAACAGAAAGTGGTGTAGACCACTACACACAACTATCCCAGCCGTGGCAATGTGCGTTTAGTTTGGGTAGGAATGGGGAGAGGGGTTAGTGAGCAGCCTGTGGCATTGAAAGGTGAGGTATTTTTGTTTTGATGGGGTTCAAATAGCAAACAATATTTCTCCAGAATCAGTGACTCCACCTTGAACTCTGGTTTCAACTTTAACTCTATACACACATTGAGGACTTTGCAATGTTTCTGGTATTAAAACCATTCACACATGTTGATTCAGAAATGTTTTTTGTCTTCCAATAGGTCATATCAATAACTTGTACAACACGGCGTTTTGGACGTTAGTACAAAAGGGAGGACTCACCACAGTCCAGGCAGAAGACCGCTTAAAGGTGAGTTAGACAACGGATCATTATTTGTGTATTGACCTTATTTTGATAATTTATTGGATTACACACCATGAACTGGCTGGTCAAAGTTGGGAGAAGTTGATTGCAGATATTCTGTATATACTTCATAAATGCATTATAAATAATTGAGTTTTACAACATTTAGTGTAAAAATACAATATGGAACTGTGGGGTATCACTTTGGAGATATCAGGATTATGCTTATTTACCTACTCTTTCAACACTATATATAGAAAATATAGAATTACCGTAAATTACTATTGAGACTACTCACACCACACAGTAGGAATTACATTTGAGGAAACAAGCCACTCTCAGCCACTTGCCATGTGAGTGCAGTCTGCGAGTGTAGCAAATGATTTTCTTCATAGATCTATTCCCATGAAACCCCTCTAGGGAACATTAGCTGCAGACAAGAACGAGATTCTCTTCTCTGAGTTTGACATCAACTACAACACCGAGTCAGTTCTGCATAGAAAAGGAACTGTTCTCATCTGGGAAAAGGTTTACTCTCAAACAACTCTACGCTTAAATCTTTTTCAAATAATTACAAGATCATTGTACTAATTTCACAACTTGTCCGTTCTCAGCGAGATGAATTGACGACCAAACGGGTGAAGCTGCCAAATGAAGAAAAGGAGGGGGAGGTACATGTTACTCGATCGCGGAAGAGGGTTCAGGCACACCACTGTGACATTATAGGGGACCAGTTCTGGGACGAACACGGCAACATACTGGAGGACGACGGCTGCTAACCAACAACTCTACTTTTGTAGCAGATGACTGGTGTGTGTAGTCAGTGAGGGATTGGACTGACAGTGAACTGATAATGCCATACATGAGATTGGATGTCATGTATTTTACCTATAAAAGTATTTTACCCATTATGTAGAGTAAGCAGGAAGCATTGCATTGTCCCCACAAATACTTTTCATCAGTGATGCATCCATTCACATTCAGTTATTAAACGTCTTTTTTATAACATTCCTTACATTCTAGCTCCATATGATTATTTAAATGTAGTTATATTGTTCCTCAAGGTGACTGAAAGAAATAGATTGCATTGTGTTTACTATTGTACACTGCTATATTGTTTTCATAGACCTTGAAAGACCTATATGAGTTGGCCTTAGTGGAGAGGGGAATGCCAGCTATCTCCCGTCTCACACTGACACGGACATCTGCCCGTTCCTTTCCGGCCCACACTATGTGACACTCCCTAGTTTGCGCTTCCTAAAATATATCCTCATTTGATATCATGAATGGTATTTAGAATACTACTATCATTACTCTCTTGGACTTGTGCTTCTTATGCCAAGACATTGTGAGAGAGACTATACAGTGAATGTACTATATTTAACAGTTATCCGGGTTAAGTGGGTTTGATTCGTCTGTACAGTATACTGCCTAATTCTGGTAAGGGAATGCCTGTGTGGATTTCAATCAAATTGAGTAGAATAACAATCAATGTCTGGCCAGTGAAGAAAGACCTCATACGGCTAGAATTCCATTTAAAGGAAACTTACAGTAAATGGATATGTGTGGCTACACCAGCTCTAAGAATACCCCACGCACCCTAGACACACTATCCATCTGATATGGAGACGGTGACATGTTTGACACACTTAGAACTGTCAGTGATTGGAAACTACTGTGCTGTTACTGTATGGCTTTGTTGCTATGATTCAATATTAAAATAGCCTACATAAATGTAAAATAGTCTACATTAATTTTCTTAATTGCAATCACTTAAACTTGTTTATTATTTGAGATATAACATACAATTACAAACGTGGATTCAATCAATCATCTTAGAAATATATGAACATGGAGTATGAAAAAATGTACATTCAAGGATAAACTAAAGCCAGTTGTCTATAGCCTGTACTGACATGTTAGTGATATATTACTTTATTAGTTAATTTAATTGTACTGAATCTGTAGTAGGCCTGTGTGCTGCTTAACATATTCATATATATATATTGTGTCTTGATAACGTGTGGTACTGATATTAAAATATTTTCCTTTAAAGTGTTAGACGCTATTTGCAGAATCTATTACCTGAAAACCGACGTGCCTAAAAACCTGCACTCCATATTTCTCTATTTTAATATAAATTATATGAATATGACCAATCAGTGCTATATAAGTGGCTAATACGGTAAACTACGGTACGTGCATATAGCCTATCTAACACCCATTTAATATCGAACAATTAAGTCGAATCTGTGCAAAACACATTTTCGACCGATCGAAACATATTTCGACGCTGCTAGCCATGCTTGATAAAAGGGAGGGGTTTTCTCAATGAAAAAGAACGCGTCCCGGCTATCTACAAGCATCCGAGAGCGATGTTAACCCGACGGCGTGAACACATACCATTTTTCTTTATGTGATACTCAGGTTAGGCACATTTATGTGTCACTTGACCAAATTCAGTTGTAGCCGACAATTTTATAATGTGTCCAGGAGTCTGTCCTGTTCGCTTGATTTTGTATTTTGAAGCTGTATATTATACCATTTGTATATATCTGGTAGTTGTATTACAGTGTGTGTCTGAAGGCGATGCGTACAGCGGTGAGTGTTATTCTATAATAACATGTCGATTAACTTCAATGCTTTTCGTGAAATGTAGATGCATTTTAGTTTAATTTAGTTTGAGTAGGCTACACTGCATATCTTGCAATTTTAGCGCTTGTAATCCACATTGGAGTGTAATCTATTTTATTTGCTAATCATGAAATACAATTTAACATGCATAGAATCCTACTCCATGCATGTTAAAATGTTAAGATCAATATAGGCTCATGTTGGGCTCATTTCTGTCAGCCCAAGGCAACCAGAGTTTCCAGAGAAGCAGCCTTGAGAGTTATGAGATTACATTTCCCAGATGGCTTCAACCTGCCAGACACAGCAGGTCGTCTGTTGCGGGGGTGAGATTGCCATCTCTCTTTAAAATCAAAATAATAATCTCACTCAAGCAACACATTAACTGAATTGTGAATTGTTGTGTTGTGTTTTTCAAGCATTCTTCAAAGGTAGAGGTGCTGATCACAGCAGAGGGACAGGAGCTTCAGCTACGCTTAAAAATGAATGAGTGAGTGTCCTATAAACCTGCAATGCAATGCATGATAACTACGTGAAAATATAAGTAATGTTTGAGCAACAAGGTGAGTCAAAAAATGCATTTAGCATGCTCTTCACAATACTCACTTGTGATTAAAGTGGTTGTCAAACTTTTGGTCGGCTTTATAAAAAGGAAAAAGGTAATTGTTTTACTGTTGGCTACTGTGTATTTTTATGATGTTCACGCAGTTTTCATACAAGCACTAGGGGTTGCAAGCATTGAACCACTTTAGGATTGGATCGATTGAGACTTACTTAAAGCAACAATTCTTAGGTAACCCACGCACCACCAATCAGTCCTCCACACGAGTTAGACAGCCGGTTCAGGGGATCAGAGGTCGGCATTCACATGGTTAAGGGGTGACACCCTACCTGTGTGCCTTTTCCTTTTGTGAAATGTGGTTATCTCTCTATACTCCACTTCCTGTCATGTGATGGGACACATTATGTGGTGAAGCAGTGGGATGGGCTCAGGGGGAGGGAGGGAGGTAGAGAGAGAGAGAAAGCATAGTCTTTAGTAATGGACAATGTGGTCAGGGTGGATGGAGATCTGGAGCTGTATGCGTGTGATGAATGATCAACCCTGGACACACACACACACATATAAATAACCAGAGCATGACTCTGTGGTGTCTCTGATTGACAAATCCCTGAGGGAATAGCCCCCTACTCGGTCCACCTCACAGCATGTGGTCTGAACAGATCACTTTCATGGGGAATTGCAGTTGTGTGTCTGTGTGAGTGGTTCGGGGATGGGGGGGTCTTTAGCCTTATTGCTCAAAGTAGGATGTGCAACCAATTCCTGTGACACATCAAAGGTTTGTTTGAAACAAGGGACTCAATTGAGAAAGCATTACCGTCACTCTTGTACCATAGAGTTGTTGAAAGCATACATGCAAAATGGGACATGCAGTCCCATTTGCAATCCTCAGCATATAGCAATCTATAGGTTTTCAGATTCTGAAATCAGGAATTAGATACAATGTAATGTAAAATGTTTAGTATTGGTTTGGTATTGATAGACATTGATAATGATTTTATAGCAAGTCAAATGCAAGGGATTGTTTGTTCTTACCACATGCAACCCTTTATGCAGGAAGAAGTGTGATGCAAGCATCGATCTGTCATGCATACTGGTCAGTGTTGGCTGTTGGGTTACCTGTCAGACACTGGAAAGCTCAAGACCAGAGCGTAAATACTTTTACATCAAGCCATCCTATTCTTCCGAATGAGATGCATGTTTGCTAGGCTCACGAAACACGCTCAATCAACACATGCTTGCACGATGCATTAAAATAAGAGTTTAAAAACAGTCAATCCTCCTTTCCCCAACGTTAGTGTTTAGGGGGTTTGTCCGCTCTCCAGCTACATCTCCATAGGTCAGGCTAAGGAATGGAGCGCTATGCTGTGGTCAGGGGGAGGAGGGACGTGTCTTGGACTCTGGAGAGCAGCCAGATGCCTTGAGCAGCCATGGTCATTTCATTCCTGTAGGCCCTGTGCCCTGACCGTTCCATCTTATCCTCATTGCCTCATGGCTGACCCTTTGCCCCGTTAAGCCGCTAGTGAGTGGGTGGGTCTGTTGCTGTGAGGGAAGGATACCAAATGTGGCATGCGCTAGTCTTCATCTGCCCTTGTATTTCGCTGTATGCCGACTAGTCAGTGCCAATATTTCTACGCCGTCAATGTCCCCATGCTTCTTCATCTGTGCAGCTCCAACCCTCACTGTAAATAATGGTGGATGCAGCTAGTGCGATGCACGAGCAACTGCTCGTGTCCGTCTCTGTCCGAACGCACGGGCTCTTATCTTAATGAAAGGCGTGTCAAAGGAGAAGCCTGATTTGGTTAGCAGGACATTTCTTTGCTTGTGCGGTGGGTGACTCAGAGAACAAAGGGAAAGAGCTCAATGGAAACGGATAGCTGAAAGAGTGGAGAAGAAGTGAAAGATAGGGCAGAAGATAAGGCCAGGGGGATCACGCAGAGCAAGAAGCAGAGAAGAGACCGCTGGTGTGTGTGTGTGTGTGTGTGTGGGTGGGTGTGTGTGTGTGTGTGTGTGTGTGTAAAATATCCTTAGCTCTACATTTTTATGCCCTGTGTTCTGCTATTCATTGTCCGGGGCCCGTATTCCCTCACCCTGTCCCCAGGGAGCTACACCCTGGGAGCTGGTGTCAACGTTGCAGCGCGGCCTATCCACCCTCCTCTCCTCCCTCCCTCCACTACTTATCTATCCTTGTCTCTCTTCTCCTTTTAATCCCCTCTGCTGCCCGTGTGTTTCCCTACCCTGGGTGTTCTGCTGTTGGCTAATAAAATTTACTCCCCCTTCTCATTTCTCTCGCTCTCTCTCGCTCACCTCGTCTTTAATTCCCCTGAGCTCCAGAGCAAACACACACGCACACACACACTCACACATTCTTAACAGTCAGGGTGGGAGATCGCGGCCACACGCAGATAAATGACACACACACGCGCGCGCACGCACACACACGCAAGGAACACAAACAAATGTAAAAGCGCGGAGCCTCAACTAAGCGGGGCCGTGATGGATAGCAGATCTAGAGATCACAAGAGGGGGGAAGGGGGGATGAATTGGCTTGTCCTTGTTTCCCTTTGGTCTAAGTTTAGTCTCGCAGAGCTACGATGCTGTCTGTTTAGATGCATTACCAGGCGGCACACACACACACAAGCACACACCCTTATTCCAGACCTAGCTCATGGAAGCTCGACCTCCCCGTGCGACTAGAACCACTTCATCATTCATCGGCGGTTGGTACTCCATCTTGCACCATCCCTTCAGTGCCAGCATCCCCCCCCTCCCCACCATGCCTGATGATGTCATCTGATACCATGAGAGAATGCGACCCAATGACCCTGATGAATTAGCAGCCCCCCCCTCCCCACTTTCTCTCCCCCCTGCCTCCCTTCTTCCCCCCCGCGTCTCTTCCCCGGTGCATTAGCATCAGCGCTGTATGCTCTGGAGGCTGAACCAGGCCTTTGTCTCAGACAGTCCTGATTCAGCCGGCGGTGCCCTCCTCAATCACAGGGTCTGTCTGGACCCTGGAGCACATCCAAGTTCTATAGCCTCCCCTATCCTCCCACCACATCTTCACTATCTGGATCTGACTGTGTGAATATCTGGGACTCTCACACACGTTTCTCTTATCTTCTTTATCACTTGCTCTCTCTCTCTCTCTCTCTCTCTCTCTCTCTCTCTCTCTCTCTCTCTCTCTCTCTCTCTCTCTCTCTCTCTCTATCTGCACATACCTGTATCCCAATATACTTTGTTGTAAGGGTCTAGGGCAGTCTATACCTGATTAGTAAAGGCGGTGCCTGGCGCCCAGTGTGAAGCGCTGGGCTTCCTAAGGATGAAGAATATTAAGTAAGGAATATATACTTTACAAACAAGTTAGTTGTTTTGCAGCCCACGTTGCACGCTACAATAGCATCCTGTTGCGTTTGGATCATGATGTAATTATACTCTCTGCTGCCTTTTTTTCACACTTCAGATCAACCGGAAATTACAAAATACCCTACCCTGCCCCGCCTTATTGTCCCTAAGGGGGGGGGGGGCTTTATGTCGTCCTTCATGTCAGGAGTTATTGCCTTGGTGTTGCTGCACTCTAAAGTTCAGTCAATCATCTGCGGTTTTGCCACTAACTCAGCCTGTCAGGGAGGCAGAGAGATGGAGATGCCGGCAGTTGGAAGAATAACAAAGAGCGCCACAAATAGTCAGATAAAGAACAGGATGGAAGATGTCATCGTGTCCGAGTAGGGGGTTGCCCAGCTCACTGAGACGTGAGGGGTCATGCGGATATTGTCACTTAGAGACCCTTTAGAAGTCATCTCTTTATGTGGTGTGTGTGTGTATGTGTGTATGTGTTATACATATACACATCTACCTTCTCAGTATTTTGACCGTGGTAATCTGTTGAAGGGTGAGTCAGGCCCTAGTCTGTCTATGACTGGCCTGTGTTTTCAACAGGCCATTGTTTCTACTG
The DNA here is from genome assembly GCA_025399935.1 of Amblyopsis rosae. Classification (NCBI taxonomy): domain Eukaryota; kingdom Metazoa; phylum Chordata; class Actinopteri; order Percopsiformes; family Amblyopsidae; genus Amblyopsis; species Amblyopsis rosae. The sequence continues at coordinate 4,595 of JAODTR010076704.1, read as the reverse complement.
TTGCTTCGGGGCATTGGACTGAAGCAAGATAATAGACCCTTTACTTGTCTTGTCAGAGCAGGGTATTACAGCTGAAGCTAATGAAACCGACTATGGCTATGGTGGATTAGGTGTTTGTTTCAGAATAATTGACTGTTACTGTCCATGTTTGCTTTTGCTAATCATAACACCTAAATGTATGTTATTTCATTAGCTGTGTTTATATTTTATGACAATTGAAAGCATCCATACCATAGCCCTTCCCTTTTATTCAGATGGGGGGAACGAGGGGCTGGGGTTCAGAGAGAGAAACATACCAGCTGTGAGCCAGACGTACTTTGTGAAAACAGGAAGAATGGATTAAGACAGACTTAGAAGGTGGAAGACAGGGAAACAAGCATCTGTAGAAGATGTAAACATTCTGCCACTATAGGCTGACATACTGCTTTGAGAGCCATCCAGAGACATAACATTCACCCACACAAACACATGGGTAGAGTGAGTGATGCACTGCATTTTCCCTCAGCCAAAATTATTCTTAATAACTTGTTTCTACAGTATGTGAATGTTCTCTTTGGAAATGGCGAACAGCCCGGTATTAAAGTGACAATGTATTAATTATATTAATGCTTGAATAATATCTGTCAAACATTCAGAATCACCTGCATATACTCTCACAATAAGGGTGCTAGAATAAGGGCTCCTCATTGATCTAATCTTGATTCAGAAAACAAAATCTTGTATCTAGATGTGATTTTTAAAGTATTTTATAACATTTAGGCAGGGTATTTCCATATTTTGTGTATGAATGTGTAATATCTTGGCAGAATACTTGTTTTACCTTCAATTTCCATGCAAAAACAGAAGACACACCACTGGACAGAGTACGCAGAAGTATAACATGCAATAGAACATATAGCGAGCAGCCATACATGTCTGCATAATAACACCATATACAGTATTCTGCTGCAAATCATAACGTAGCTGCTACATTAGCTCATTCAAGTACAGGGTGAATTTCACAATCCTATTCTGCATTAAGCCTACCCTCTCTCTACATGTCTGAGAAAATCTCTCCTCTGGAGTTTGAATTACTCCCGTTTTAGTCTTAATGAATGTTTTATGAGCTGCTGGTTGCTGTTCTCCACCAACTCTGTAGACGTTTCTTTGAAAATAATTTCACTGTCTTGTTACCACACACATACTGTAGATTCTCCTGCTAAGTGTCACTGTGTTATTCACTCTCCAGACAGTTATTGGCCCCTGGATATCAGGAAATATGGTACACTCCCAGCGGGGCTCGACGTGCTTCTTCCCCCACCAACACTGTAAGTGGATGAATGCATGGACTGGATGGATGGATGCATGGGTGGGTTGATGGATGGATGCATGGATGGATGGATGGATGCATGGGTGGGTTGATGGATGGATGCATGGATGGATGCATGCATGCATGGATGGATTGATGCATGGGTGCATTGTTGGATGGATGGATGCATGGGTGGGTGGGTGGGTTGATAAATGGATGGATGGATGGATCGATGCATGGGCGGGTTGATGGATGGATGCATGGATGGATCGATGCATGGGTGGGTTGATGGATGGATGCATGGATGGATTGATGCATGGGTAGGTTGATGGATGGATGCATGGATGGATTGATGCATGGGTAGGTTGATGGATGGATGGCTGCATGGATGGGTTGATGGATGGGTAGGTTGATGGATGGATGCATGGATGGATAAATGCATGGGTGGGTTGATGGATGGATGGATGCATGGATGGGTTGATGGATGGATGGATGCATGGGTGGGTTGATGGATGGATGGATGCATAGTAGTAGTAGAATGTCCCCACAGGGCAATTGTTCTTACAGACAGTAGTAAACAGGTATACACACAGTACACATACAATACATACAGTATAATAAATGCAGTCGTCCCAAAATATTATCCTAACATTGTATACAACAGCATGCATGCATGGATGGATGGATTGGTGGATCGGTGGGCTGATGGGTGGGTGGGTGTATGGATGATAGATGATGGATGGATGTTAGATGGATGTTGAATGTATGGATGGATGATAGATGGATGGGTGGGTGGATGGGTAGGTGGTTAGATGCTGGGTGGGTGGATGGGTGGGTGGCTAGATGCATACAATACATACACACTGTAAGTGTAACGCCCCTTACATACTGGATGCGTAGTTGCGTACTGTTTCACAGGAATTTAATTTCCTATGGAGCCTAGCATAGAGCATTGCGTTGCGTATGCAGTTGCGTCTGGTGAAAGTGCAGTAAAAACGCATGCGTGCACTTGACCTGGCTGTACCTAAAATATACATGTGGCTCATTTCATTGGCGAAACTTGGACTCCTACTATATTAAAAACCAAATTTCCCCTGGATCATTGTCAATTTAATTCAGCTTTCATTACGTTATCTTACTAGGACCAGCCATGGGATCTGCTAGCATCACCATGGATACCAACTGTAATCAGAAGGAGTTGTCATGTAGAATGTTGCATTGTGGTTGCGTAAAATACTATGCGGTGCAGGGAGAATACGCATCCAGTATATAACAGGCATTAGCATGTTCTTGTGATGGTCCAGCTAGCAGTGTGGTTGTGTTGCAGCGACACTGTTTCTACCATGGGGAGGTCTGGGGCGTGCACGGCTCCAGCGTGGCTGTCAGCACATGCTCAGGACTCAGGTGAGACCCCCCAGCTGGGCACCAAACCACGGCAGGACAGACACAATGGCCCCTAAAGGATCTGTCCCGCTGAAGCACACACACACACAAACACACACACACACACATGCTGTAGGGCAGCCCAGTGTGTTAGTAGCTCAGGTCAGCAGGTCCAGCGCTGGATCACACAGCGCTGAGTGTTTTCTCCTGTTGTCCCAGCCCAGCTCAGCGGATGTTGTCCTGCCAGAGAAATCCAGAGGAGGGACAGACTGCTTTGTCTTTCACAGATGTGCGTGTGTGCGTGTGTTTTCAGAACTCCACATCTTCAGCTTGAATGAATGACTGAATGCAACCTTCTTTTGATGTACATTATCTAGATCCTGGGCTGAAATGCAAACACACATACACACACACACACACTGGCTCACAGCCTCAGGGGATTTATTCAGGGTAAGGCACAATACTGGAGACGTGTGGATGTTCTACCTCTCCAGCTGCTTCTTACAGCTGTGTGTGTGTGTGTGTGTGTGTGTGTGTGTGTGTGTGTGTGTCTCTCTCACACGTGCACATTTGTGCATTGCTGTGACTCTCCTGGTGCATCATTTGTGATCACCATGAACTGGCCTGAGGCCTGCGTGAATGAACCCATCCACGACACCTGCACACCCAGACTGTCAATGCTGGGACACTTATATCATCCATAATGCAGTGGTCTCCGGTCCACAGACAGCTGTATGGGATTGCACTTGCTGCTGTCTAATCTATCTTTAAGTGGTTGACGAATTATATTGTATGAGCTATATACAGTATATTGTGCAATATATATTATTATTTATGGAACCTTTTGTTTGCCACAATATTAAAGGGTTATGTATAATTCATGATAATGACTGATTAGGCTCCATTACAACCTAACGTATATCCATCCACTCTAGACTTTTACATGTGTTGGCAGTGATTGTAGCTCATGTCATTCTATCACTATATCGGTATTCCTCAGTGAATCAAAGTGGAACCTCTGAAATTATCCTGTTTACCTAGGGGACTGATATCTCTGAACGCTAGCGTCAACTACGTGATACAGCCGCTCCCTGCCTCCACCGATACACAGCCTCACGCCGTGATGAGAGCTGAGAGACTGCATCTGCCCAACGGTACCTGCCTCCATCACCATGGCGATGAGGAGCAGGAGGGGCTTCATAGCTTCCTCTATGGGATGATAAAGCCTCAGGGAGTAAGGGTGAGTTCAGGGAAAGGAATACACGGTAGATCTGTTTATAACGATCTGCCTATCCAGCCTATTAAGGCAGCCTGTTTTTTTATTTAAAAAAGCTTTAATCTTCAACTTAATTGTATTGTTGACACCTACAGTAAATTAATACTTACAAACAAAACAGTATATGGACAGCACATGGGACAATGGCATCGACCAACCGCTGTTTGATCTATACCTCTACACTGTTACGCCACATACACAGTAGGCACACAGCTCAGACTTGCAAACGGAAACGCTTTCAGGACTAGGCCAACTAGGCAGTAGTACATGAGTGACGCATGGCACTTAATCCGTTCATTGATTGTGAACAGTTAGAGACCGTTGTATTTAGGGTGGAATAACCCATGTATTTAGCCTACACCCGGGGTGGAATAACCCATGTATTTAGCCTACACCCGGGGTGGAATAACCCATGTATTTAGGCTACACCCGGGGTGGAATAACCCATGCATTTAGCCTACACCCAGGGTGGTATAACCCATGCATTTACTTTGACTATACATGGTTAGCACCCTATCTATGATTTGGTGAGGCAGTTTTTTGGTTTGGCACTTGCGTATTATGTCCTTTATGTCACATCTGGAGGTGGTAGTGAGGACCCAAGTGCAGGATATTGTTGGTATGGTGGTTTAATGATAACCGGGTTTA
>JAODTR010076693.1:0-15164 GCA_025399935.1 Amblyopsis rosae | reverse complement strand
AGAGAGAGAGAGAGAGAGAGAGATGGGGGGGGGCAATAGTGTATTTATTGTGTGATATTAGCTGCTTCTATGACAAACAACCACAAAAGTAAATTGGAAATAAAGACAATTAGAAGAAAGAGAGAAAAGACAAAGAGGGGGAGAAAAAGAATGAGTCCAAGTTTGTTTTTCAGGGAACGAAGGAGAGCAGACAAAGGCAGATTAAAGGAGATAGTGTGTGTGTGTAGAGTGTGTGTGCTCACAAGGAGAGAGAGAGATGGAGAGATGAGATACGAGATGGGAGAGGAGAGAAAGAGATTGGCCGATATCCCTCTGTCTATGTTCATTAATACCACATGATCTCCACGCTCCTTCTTTGTGATTTTAACACATTTCTAATTAGCACAGAAACCTCAGAGTGGGAGATTTGGGGGGTGGGGTGGGCTAATCATATTTATATCTGTCTTCAATAAATTCCTTTTTCATTTGATCTTTCTTAAAAATACGCCGGCTGCCGCATAGCTCTTCTGTTTCCCCTTGCTACCCTACCTCCTGCAACTCCGGCAGAATGAAATGGTGGTTTTAAACGCGGGGGCTAATTGTTATGCTTGTAATGAAAAGCTTCCAGGCTAGCTGAAGTTGTTAGATTACAAAGAGCGGGGGTGGGGGCTGATACAAAAAAAAGTTTTTCTGTTGTGTCAAATTGAAACAAGGCAAGGAAAAGGCAAATAAGGCCTCCGTCATTTGTCTGGAACCTGCGTTTTGTTGCTTTGCACATGCTGTAACACTAGGGGGTCAGTGAGGTTTATCAAAGGCTGCGGCTGCTTTATGGTAGTCTGCCCTGTTTTGTTGGTGTCTGAGAGTTAGACAATGTCACTGTAATAGCACGAGGGGGAGCGTCCCTCCACGACTCTCTGAGAGACTTGGCAGCTCGTCTAATCAGAGTGCAATTAGACAGACTTCTCTGGGCGACACAAGACTCTGATTACCCCAGAGTCAATGGGGGTATATTTAGTATCTCTCTCCTGTTCCTTGGTTAGTGTGGTGCCCTGGAGCTACAGTATGAAGTGAGTTGCTCTGTGACACATAGAAAGCATTGATGGGTTGGGTACACCCGACTGACTGAATCATCTTACCACTAACCCAGTATACATGGTCTGTGCAACCCACTGTACAGTACAACCATGTTCTAACAAACACATTTCCAACCCCGTCTCATCAAAACCTTACTTTTAGTGAGCACCACACCTACATTAAAGAGTAACCAAACTGAAGAAAGAGCAGTCTGTATAAGTTGAACAAGAGATAACTTAACTAACTCTACACTAAAAGTATAGAGATAACTAATGCAAACACATTGCAAGCCTTGTGTTCCTTATGCTCGTTGTCATCCAGCTGTCTCCATCAGGAACCTCGGAGATCTCTCCATGTTCTACCATGTGTCTGGGCAGCAGGTTCACCCATGTTCTCCCATGTGTCTGGGGAGCAGGTTCACCCATGTGTCGGGTGAGCAGGTCCAGCCATGTGTCTGGGGAGCAGGTTCACCCATGTGTCTGGGGAGCAGGTTCACCCATGTGTCTGGGGAGCAGGTTCACCCATGTGTCGGGGGAGCAGGTTCACCCATGTGTCTGGGGAGCAGGTTCACCCATGTGTCTGGGGAGCAGGTCCAGCCATCCACAGATGGATATAAGAGATTTGATTAAAAAAAAGAAGCCCAGCTTGGCTTTGTGTGTGGGTTCAGCATGTTGTTGCCCTGCCTGTCAATCACGCCATCTCGCCCCTGCAGATAGGAGGCAACATGAGGAGCATGATCCGCTTGTTTCGTCTGTTTGACTACGGTCATGAGGGACGCATCCAACGCCACGAATTCCGCCGCATCCTGGACAACTACTGCCTCCTGTTTACCGACAAGGAGTTCCACAGGTGGGGGTTTGCATGCAATCTACTGTACTGTAGGCCGGAAACACTTACATTGTAGATTTCTATGATTTTCCTCTGTACATTCTCAACACAATGAACATACTGTAACAACACAGCCTCATGCACACATATGTAACCTGCATACAATGTGTACAATGCTTACGTGTACAGTATATGTACTGTATTCTGCCAAACGGCACAATAATGATTTGCGGTATTCCCCATGGTGGTGGAAAGTAATATTGGTAAGATAGGATAACTCTTAACATTGTCTTGGGCTGAGACAGAGCTAATTGACTTTTACAACTTTGGGCCCCGCAGTCAAATCCTGTCCACAAATGTGGCTCAACTCTTTTGATGAGACTCTGGAGGATTCTGTGTGACAGGTTCATTTTCAGTGCCTGTAATTGCTTTTAGTGCTCAGGATTATCTTGCTTGTATTAGAACAGATAGTTAAATATTTAGCATGATTTATTTTCTATCTTTCTATCTTTACCTTGCTTTGTAGGGCGTGGAATTACTACAGCCCAGACAATCACACCAGCATGTCTTACAAACACTTCCTGGACAAGCTTGGTCTTGGCAATAGCAACAACCTCACCTTTGGCCCGGTCTCCGCTAAATTGGGTATGGATACAGTACTACAGAGAAGCTGTCTGTGTTCTACAGTGTTCGTATTATGACAGATCAGGTTTGAGCATAGTTCAGCATGCACACAATAGCTGATCAATTGAAATCAATGATGGCTGATATCAAATGAGACCAACAATAAGCAGTGGTTCTTATAGACTCGTGTGCGAGGGCGGTCTTGCGTGTTTACAATATGCTGCTGCACATGTCTTCCAGAGGTGTCTGGTCGAGGCATCTCTCCTCCGGTGACGACGAAGGAGAACAGGCAGAGACCGGCGTCTCAGGGAAGCACAGCAGCTGCCTGCTCTATCAGAGGCCTGACGCACAACCAACTGCACAATCTCTTCCACCGAGAGGTGCACATTTGTTTAAACGTGTGTGTGTGTGTTTTAGTCATTCTGTTTGCATGTCACCATCTGGCCTCCTTGCGTGCATTATCCTCTTTAAAGACGGGGGACTAAATTGGCTCTAAGTGGCACGGCAGCATGCAGACGACAGAGGGAACACTCCTAATTAAAATGTTTGCCCAGAAAAAGCAGCTCCTGAGTTAGTCTGTTAATCACGGCTAATTTGTGGGAAAGGCAGCGAAGTTCGCCTGGCTCATCTCGGATGGGAGTGCAGCTCTGGGATGTTCTTCATGGCAACCCAAAGCTTGTGTAGGCTGTCCCTGTAGCAGCGGCACAGAAAGGAAGAGAGAGGTGACTCTAAAGTGTGTGTGTGTGTGTGTGTGTGTGTGTGTGTGTGTGTGTGTGTGTGTGTGTGTGTGTCAGATGTGCAGGAACTGGACCCCGATGTGGCAGACCCTGCAGGCCGTCGATGCGGCCCGCTGTGGCCTGGTGAAGCGAGAGGTCCTGAGGGCTGTTCTTAGCAGCTTCCTGTTTCCTGTGGACCCTCACACCTTCTACAAGCTGACCAGCCGGTGAGGACAACTGATGCTCTAATGTTCAGATATTCACTCTGAAGTTCTATTGGTATTGAACTGAGATTCCCCAGCCCCGTTGAATCTAATCAGGGAACATAAACCCATTTGGATTTGTTGATAGGAGTATTTATGTACTGAAGAGTAAAGGGAAATTAAATGTTAGCAGCAAACACTGCTCTCTACCCCCATGGACAAGTTATGCCTACATTAATTATTGCCATTATTACAGCAACAATAAACACACAGAGTTGACTAACTACAAAGTTTTCCTAGACAGCTTGAAACACCACATGCCCTCCCTATCCCTATTTGTTCATATTTTACAGTTCTTGTGTGCAATGTGTAGATATGGGGTAAGAGCCACAGGACAAGTGAAATGGAGACACTTTCTTGGTCACTTCATGAGTACAGGTCAACAGGAGGGTGAAATAAGTCCCTACAATGATAGGTGAGTGATCTGGGATGTTAACTTAAATGTATGTCACCAGAGCAATGGAACATTGTGTTATTCATAAATTCTTATCATTAAATGAATGTCATCTTTGGGGAAGGCTTGTGCACAAAGTCCATCCCGGGGCAAGCATTTGGATTGAGTAACATTGCCGGCGGTCTTCATTTAATTTCACAAAATCACTGAAATATTGAAGCATGCTATATTGAGTTAGGTATGGATGCAATATAAATGTTTTTATTAATCTGAATTTGTGACAAATTATTTGTGTACTGCTGAAATTATAGCTCTTGTGTACTCAATAAAAGTGCAAAGAAACGTTTGGTTCTAGGACGTGATATCTGTATCTCACTTTCTAAGCTTACTTTGTAGTTACTTCATCTATTAGATTTTCATATTCTCTAACTGGGAGTTCACCGTCTTATCGCTTGCCTCTCATCTGTGTTTCTCTCTCAGCAGTTCACATCTATCCTTTCTATCCCTTTAGGGCCTTTGAGCAGGCCCACCCTAAGGAACCCCAGTCTGATCTCCGGGAGATTTATTCTCACCTGAAGGAGATCTTTCACCTCCTGGACAAGGTATGACCACAACCCTAACTCTCAACCCTCAGAGCTGGGATTTGAAGTCAGTGGAAGCAAGTTCTACAGTACATTCCAAGAATACCACCACATGAGAAATCTCATTAAGTGGCACATATGAATTTGCCAGAGAAAAAGAATAGACCAAAAGCGTGGCATGAAAGGCAGGAAGATAATCAGACGCTCCCTAGGGGAGCTAAGACAAAGACACACGTTCAGATGTGTGTATTAAAAATAATACTCCAGGCAGCTTTACAGATGAGCCCATCATCATCCAAAACATTTTGATGGCCATAAACATGATTAGATGACTGCATATGGCCACTGGTTAGCTACTCAGTCACTAGCCATATGTTCATCTGACAAGCATTCCCTTCAACACGCCTCACTTTACAGTTCTCCCTCTTTAATTTCAAATCCATCTACTTCAGCTGGAACTTTTTGAGTTTGACTAAACTTTAGGGAAAGATATTAATTTGTGGCCATGTTTGATGTTGTTGCCGCCACTCACAAAACAACAATCAACTTCCAGGTTTAATGTTGTAGATGCCTGGCTGTGTGTACTTTTGAGTGAAGGCAATCCCAGATAGGAATCACACCTGCCTATCTGCCAAAATCCACTCCTTTTATGGCTTGGAGTGAAAGACAAAAAAAAAATCACATCAACTGTTTTAATAATCTATTCAGCGGGTTGCTGATCAAACAACAGTGTTCTTATACCGCCAGCCAATAATGAGCTTATTCCAGGCAGGTATCGAAGCCAACCGTGGTTTTTAGACTCTCTGGGGAAGAGTGCATCTGACTAGCATTAGTGTGAAATGTACCATCCATATACTGTATACATGAAGCTCAATGAAGCCACTGCTATTAGTGTGTCATAGAATTATTCAAATGCACAAGCCCAACTGCTATGGCACACTAATCTTAATGTTATTGTGATACATTCTCAACATCAGTGGAACATGCATCAAACTGCCATTCCACATTAACAGTAGCAAACTGTAATTTTACTGAATAATAATCGATTCAATTACTAATTGAGTGTCATGTAATTTTGAATTGAGGTGTGATGAATACGATTACCAAAAATGCAGACACCAGTAATTGTAAGGGTTAATTAGATTAGACCTATTCTCAGTTTGGTTATGACGATATACAACATCATGACTTCAATGCATTTGAATTGTGTGGCAACCAGACTTCCCCTTAAGAATAAGGTTGTACGTGTGAAAAGTTTAACACAAGTTCCCAGGTTTTCCATGGGCTTTAATGAGACAGTAAATGCCATTTGTTTAAGAGTAACTGCATGCTAAAATAAATTTTTTTAGCTGTAAAGTAAATAATAGTCCTACACTGTGATGAGACACATTAATGCTGGTGTTAATGTTGACAAAATCCTCGAGCCAGCTTCAAGTGGCCATTCAAGGAACTGCAGATATTGTCAGATCCACATTAAGCCTAGTTTATAGTTGACGGAGGTGCGGCGGCGCATGTGGCGCAGGCCAAAAAGAGGGACATTTTTTTTCAGAGCACTGTACATCAACAAAACATACCTTATACCCACATATAAAGTACCATAAATCGCAGACAATATAAATAAGCAGAAGAAGTGAGAGCAAGAGTAGTTGTCTACAGTAAGATACTGTATGTGCAGAAAACTTAATAAGCTTAATAAGCAAAAAAAGCCTACACTGTAGTAGCTCTAGCCATTCCATTTTGCATCCAACATAGTCACTGTTATTCCCTTTCATTCAGCCAGGTAAACTAAACCTGTTTGTGTTTTAGAAAGGTGCAGGCTGGCTCCCCAGAGCCGAGCTGAAACATGCGCTAGCGGCGCCCCACGCCCACTTGACCCACCCTAAAGACCCGGGATGCACCACAACACAACCCCCCTGGCTCCGTCTACCAGAGGAGCAGGTCAGAGAGCTGCTGAACCTGCTGGATCCAGAGCATGTGGGCGTGGTCCACCTAGCTAGCCTGGAAGGACTGAACCCCAGTGTTGCATCCACTCCAGTGGGTAGGATAGCACCCCCACCCTCCCCTGCAGTGACCACCGCTAAGCCCCCGGTGCTCACAGATGAGACGACTCAGGTACCGCCATAGGAAGTGCAGGAGCTAAGGCCTGCCACAGTGCACGTGTGAGTGAGTACACTAAAGCTGGTAGTTTGTGACAGACCAGAAATGTAGCATTTTTGTCGTCATCAATGCTGATGCTATTTTAAACTACTTATTTCAGCAACATTTCAGTTCCTTGAATCTAACAAAGTGTAAAATATAATATATAATATAATATAATATAAGACTAGCTTAAGATAAAGGTTGCTGTGCCAAGTATACAATGTTCGTGCTGTGGTCTTTTGTGTAATAGAGTGAGTCCAGTACATACACAATATTTCTGTAACAGCATACTGTACTGCACACACCACCACCACACATGACAGAGAGAGGGCAGTCAAGTGTGGTTTTCTAATGCTACAATAAGTGTGGGTGTGTCTACATGCACAGAAAAGTGGTGAATGTGTGTGTGTGCGTGTGTGTGTGCAAGCTGTGTTGTGCTTGAACATACATGTGTATGTATTATGTGTGTGTGTGTGCGTGTGTGTGTGTGTGTGTGTGTGTGTGTGTGTGTGTGTGTGTACTGAAGGTGGACAACTCCCTGCTGGAGAGACTACGTGAACAGATCAGTTCAGTACTGGAGGCTCTTAAGAGCAGTGACCCTAAACAGACTGGATACATCCTACAAGACGACCTGAGAAAGATCTTACTTGGCTACGGCATCCATATCACACAGACACACTTCCAAAAGTAATACAACCCACACAGCCCACACACACGAGGCGCACACACATGCACGCACGCACAGATGGACGCACACGCACGCACACACCCACTTGCATGCGCACACACAAAATGACTAAAGGCAAAATACATGACACTGAAAGCGAAGTAAACAAAGTCTCTTTTAGCTCGGCATATGGCTAGCTTGATGTGATCGCTCACATTTTGGACCAGGTAATTGTTAGCGGTGTTTGTTATGCCTTTGTTGTCATTTCACATAAACGAACACACGAGCATGAATGATTTAATTGGGCTATAGTACAGTATATGTGCAGTTTCTATTTTTCCAGACCTATCTTTAACATTTAACTGCACCCCAGCTCTGAGCCTGACTCCACCCACTGCACAACTTGAATGCTAAAACATAGTTAATGACCTGAGTGAGTGGAGGGAAGAAGTTGAGAGGGGGGGCCCTACATTAACATTAACTGATTTTGATGAAGCAGACCATGTGTAATGTTCGAATCCAGCTAAGTCCTACAAGATTTTTAATAAATATGATGTGTAGATCCATTTTTAGACCATAAAATTCCAGTTTTTATAAAAATCGGGAAATTTGTCAAAATGATCACCAGAATTTGTGTCTCATCACAGTGCGGTCGAATTGTTTAATTTACAGCTCAATAAACACAATTTAGGGAGCAGTTACACTTTAATATTGTGTCTGTTTCTGTCTAGGCTGTGTGAGTCCAGCTCTCGGCCATGTATTCGTACCGGCTGGGTATACTACAGTGACTTCCTGAGGAACTTGGGAGTACCAGTACATGACAAGAGCAATAGATCAACATCCTGGCTAACCATCTCACAGTCAGTGTTGTGTGTGTGATATTGCTGCAGCTATGATGTGCAGATTAGCCATACAAATCTAGCCTGATGATGCAGGCTGTTAGAAACAGCCACTTACATGTACACATGAGACATTCCATTATGTTAATGTGGTCTATAAAGTAATTTCTGCCACTACAGCATATAAACAAAATAATAACATCTGTTCTTAGTGCTGTTAGTAAACCAATGTCGCTGTGAGGCTAAGCCTAGGAGTTACTGTCAACTCACTTCAGTATATAACAGTAAATACTTTTGTGTTATTTTATTTTCACAACAGGCAATCTATTTGTATTGTATGCAATAGACAATGTTATTACAATAGTCCTGTAGCATTTGTGGTTCAAAGTGATAAGATATGTGCGTTTACAGTGTGAGAGTTTGGCGCCCTTTCTCTCTCTATCTCTACACACCACATATTAGACCGGTTAAAAATGTAACCAGACATCAACGACGTGGTTTCCTCGCACGTTTCCCAAGAGCAGGTGCCACAAGGAACAACAAACGGTCATTCTATGAGTAGCACACACACGTCACACACCTGTTATAATGGCACATCAACATCCATGTGTTGCACAGCAAAGTGAGTCCAGTCCAGAGTCCCACATGGTCACATAATGAGCAGCTGCAGCCTCCCGGCCCGGTGGAGGGTCCTGTGGAGCACAGCGCCCTGGATGCTGTTGTGACCGTACTGAGAGAGAGGCTAGCCCAACGGAAGGCTACCCTTAATGGCCATATGCTGGCAGGCACCCACAGCAAAGATGGACTTTCAGAGATGGATCTGAGGAAGGTGAGAGGGCTACGTTTATAAGTTAACCGTTGAAGCAAATAATGATGTTGTCTGTGCACGTTGTGCACGTTTACCGGAAGTTGAGTGGTGTGATGATGTTTGTATTTACTGCTGGCTGTGCAATGTATTATCAAATATAAACATTAAAATATAACAAAAAAAATGATTCTGCTCCCAGATGCTAGTGGAGAGCCAGATCACCTTGGAAGAGAAGCTCTTCCACAAACTCACTGCACTTCTCGGCTTCCAAGATGGCCACCTCAATATTTCAGCCTTCCAGGCTAAGCATGACAGTGAGAGAGACAGAAGAGGTCAGTAATGCATTCCCTTCAGGATGTCAGGGTTTTCAAGGTTTGAATAAATGTTCACTACCTAGACCCTCTTGCCACCCACCAGTCCTCCCAGTCCTCTGCTCAGCCCTCCTGACTTACCCAACCACAGCAATCAAACGTGAGCCCCCCTCCTGCTCAATGTTAGACGGCTGTCTCTCTTAGCATTGAAGTCATTGGAGAACTCATACTGGATATTAAATATAACAGTGGGGCTCGACAAGTCTCACTAAATGTTGACTCACAATAACACTAATTTGTTTCTTTCTGGGGAGAAAAAAGTTATTAGGACCTAAACTTAGATATGTTTGATAGCTGCAAATAATGAAATCATGTGGTTCTTGTGTTTGGGAAACAAGTGTGCACTCCTAATTAAATGTAAATTAGGTCCAGTGTGGTGGCGCGCACACTGGCTGCAAAGTGGTATGTGTGTGGAAAAACGATATAAACCGACAAATAAAAATAAACTGTAAATTGTTGAGTGTTAGGGAAACCGATAACTTGTTGTATTATGAATGGAACGGACCTCACACTTGAAACACACTTGAAATCTCTCTCCAAATTATTTCTACAGAGTTCTCAGCCACAGAGCGAGAAAAGGATTTGGACAGCAATCAGGGTAAGACAGAAACAAGGAACAAGACCCACTTATTGTCAGCGGAGGAATGCCTTGCTCTCATGCAGGCACGAATCAAGACCTTTCACGGGGTGAGCAGGTCATTAGGTCATTTAAAGGCGTATTCAGCGAATTTCTCCTCATGGTCGGCTAGCTGCCTGTTCTATTTGTGCGCACTGACAAAAACAATCCAGTGATACTACTACACACCCAGGCTATATAAATTAGAACACAAGCAAAGTGGTGCAATATGTGTCCAGTTTGGGGGCCATAGTTTCTGAGGGAGAACCCTATGGCAATGAAGAGAGATTTGTTTTTGTTTTGTTTTGCTTATTCAAATACAATAACAATCTTTCTTTAAAATACAGTAGCTGACTCTACCTTTAACAGATACTTTAATCCAAAGATGTGAGTGAGTACTGTGAATAACAGTGAAGTGAATAACAATATGTGTATGAGCTGGTACACGTATTAAGGTAAAGGTTGGGTCTTCTGTAAGTACAAAGAGATAATGTTGGTGATTGAATGCAGTACAACACACTGTTACAACACACTGCTACAACACACTAGAGTAGACTATCCAGCACAAAACCACATCGTTATATTGCACATGACTAACATTGAATTGACTAAGTTTAGTTCCCTCTACCCAATCAGGACAACATAACAGCATTCAGACTGATGGACCGCAATTGTGATGGCATGGTATATGTCAGTGACTTCAGACATCTGTACAACAGCCTGCGATTGGTTGCCGTGGAGAAAGAGTACCAGCGCTTGCTGAATCTGATTGGCCTGCACCCTGGTGCCAACCTCAACTATAAACAGTTTGTCAGGGTTGTCCAAAATGGCGGTAGGCAGAAGCAGGAAGAACCCAATATGTGAGTTAACAGTTATAGGTTATACTCCTCTATTGCATTAAAGGTTTGTACCTTTAAAGGTGCTCGTACACTGCCCAGACCGTGCCAAACTGACTCCAAAGTTCTAAATTGGCAGTAGTTGGCTGCAGTCTTTAGAATGTTCAGAAAACCTGCCTGTCAAAATTGCCTAGGCTAACTGACAGGACAACAGATCTTGGATAATGCAACTATGCTTTATTTGTGTTCCTACCTCCAGAATCTATGGCGAAGTGAAGTGAGTAATATTTATAGCCTCCTAGACACCTTCGATGTAAATGGTGTGCGCTACACTAGTACTGTACATGGTGGGTTGTCAGGAGAACACACTCCTATTGCCATTTGTTGGGAAACTGTGCAGATGTTCCACAACTCTGCCCGAACCGACTGGACATGTCACACTGATGTCAAAGTCTAACCAACTAACACTAACTGAGCGGCGCACACTGATCCAACAGTTGGCGTTGGTTGGAGTTGGTCGGTGTTTGTAGGGGCAGTGTGCAAGCAGCTTAAAAGTCACTCAGCTATAAACGAAAAGTCCAACTTCAGGCTCCATAGCTCACTCTCTAAGAAATGGTCATCATTCGTAATGTGGCTAAGTGTGTGTGCAGTACATGTACGGTACTGTAGCTGCTTGGATATGCTTGAACAATAACACATTTGACTATTATATATTCGTTTCTGATGTGTCGCAACAGGCTGGATCGGCTCCATGAACATCTAGCCTATAAAGCACGTCACAGCTGGCCAGCATTGTCAAAGGTCAGCACATGCACAATATTGTCCTATTCCTAATTCACAGCTCTTAACTCACGTTGTCCCACCAGGCACTGTGTCAGCGTGAGGAGAGCGGTCAGCGTGTAATCTTCAAAAACAGCTTGAAGAAGCTCTTTTTCACATACAACCTTCCCATGAGCCCACGGGAGTTTGAACAGCTCTGGTCAAGGTACGGAACGCTTTAGTGCACATGGTGCTAACCTAGTGGGTTTCCAAATTATGCTTCTGTGTACCCATGCAAAGACCTCCTGTGTGACCTATAACCTTCTGCTGCCAGGTATGACCCTGCAGGGCAGGGCTGTGTGACGGACACAGTGTTCCTAGATAGGTTGGGGGTACCTCACGATGGAGAATCAGAATTGGCGCCCACCACGGTCCACCAGGAAAATGAGGACCCCTGCGATCCAGCCTCACTGGAACAATTAGAGTGAGGGGAGAAGCGCTTAGGATCAAAATCACCATCAGAGCACCTCAGCTAACCTCGTGTTTCCACGTCCCATACATTGTTTTTGAGGCATTATTCTTTATTCTTGATATCCTTGATAATAATATATTATGACCTAAAGATTAAAACAAACTAAGTTAAGTTACTGCATTATACTTTACAGCACATAAAATATCTAGCTATTCTGTAAACAGTATGCATGTTTTATAGTCATATGTATTGTATATATTAGGCGCTGATGTAGAAAGTCAATACAGTGTTACAGCGCAAGTACAACCAGGAGCTAATACTTGCACTGAAATTGCATGCACATATACTGTAGCTAAAATATAAACCTGTGGTAACTCCGTAGTCTTGCCGTAACAGTCAAGGACCGAAGACACCAAAGGCTTTCTAACGCTTCGAAAATTGATGAGAAAGGCCATTGCCAAATCTGCAATTTTTGACAAGTTGGGAATGAGAACATGTTGCCAGACCAGACCTTAGAAGGAAATAACACTACACTCACTGTGCTGTGCTGTCCATAGCCAGGTATTGCAGAAACACTACAAGCAGGTGAGTGAATCCTTGAATGGCCTGGACAGGAACAGCGATGGTGCAGTGAGTGTTGAGGACCTGCTGAGTGTACTGCAGACACACATTCCTTCACTACAGCAAAACCAGCTGGTACGACATCTTCACAGGTAATCCATTATACTAAATGTCGGTGAAGGTTCATTTGACTCTCAATGCAGATAATTTATTTAAATAAGACAATAAAATAAACATTATATTGACCATAGCAACAGTTATGTGTGTATTGTTCTAATATTTCCAACTCTAGGTTGAAGGTTTCAATGGACAAGAAACACAGGAAGTTAGCCTACTTAGACTTCCTGTTTGCGTTTAGCCATAAGGAAGACAAAGAGTCCATCCCCAAAACCCCATGTGCCGTTCACCAAGTGGAGAGCTTATCAGGCCTTGGGCCTGGCCACGCCCTGGCCACGATACAGCAACTAGTCAGAGCCTCAGCCCCTGAACTTCATAAGGTACCACCTGATAACACATAATATAGCCACATATTACATAGATTTCATAGAGACCATTTGTACATAATATCATAACATTAAATTATTTTTAACATTGTGAAGTCAGCATGTCAAATTGCTGAATGCTAGAATTGATTAATAGCATATTGTCTGGAAATGGTGTAATCTCAATCAGTCACAGATGCATTATTGTTATTCATTAAAGTATTCAAATCAAACCTGTTTATTTGGAACAACATTAAACATTATTATTTACGAGAACGGCATTATCATATATTAATAGTCAAAGGAAAAACTGTCAGAATGTCAAGAGTGGAGAGGGCTAATGATACTCTTTATTGGAATGGTTAGGAAACTCATGCTGTAAATCTGTTTAATCAATAGCCATGCATTTCTCTGTAACTCTTGTTATCATCCAGGCCTTCTCAGCTTTTGACCCTTATGGGACAGGGATGGTCAAGGCTTTGGAGTTTCGACGACTTCTGGAAAGTTTTTGTGCCCGGCTGTCAGACAACCAATACAGATACCTACTGAACAAACTGAAACTGAACTCAGAGCACCTAACAATCAACTGGAAGGACTTCCTCAACAAATTCAAGTCAATTTCATTGGTGAGGGAAAATGTGTGTCTATTTATTGGTCAGAAGATGTTGAGCTGATGAGACAAGACAAGCTCATATAATAGATCACATTGGCTGTGTGTATGTATGCCTTGGTTTAGCATTAGAAGACAATGGCGGTGCAATTATAGTAGAAAGTAGTTCCTCTAAACAAGGTCAAACAGGGGTGTAACATACTGTTAAATCCAATTCCATAGTGCACACTGCCACTTTAATGGAAGGAAATGGTATACCTTCAGATATGGTATGTTTGTTGTGTGAATATATTATGTTATAGAATGACATTAAATGGACAAACAAAGCAAGATCCCCCACCGAGCCCATGAACTGCTCAATCACTGCGGTTTTGGGATGCATTCAGGAAGTTGTATCAGCGCATGCGTATGACATCACCAAGGCAATGGAGGATTTAGACCAAACACACAATGATACAATATCTAAGCAGGACTTCAGACAGCTTTGTAAACAACATTTCATGAAGCTTTCAAATGATCAGGTAAAACATGAAAAAGACCCTGTTTTTATAAAAACCCTATATATACAATAATAAAGTACATACAGTAGATTATTCTGTATGCAATACACTACTGTATAATACATACTTCTGTGTACATCATTGTAATTCTGGAAATGTACAGAAACGACACTGAAACTAACAAGCACATTTTCCAGCTAAGCTCTCGCTGTGCTTTAAAGCTGAAACATCTCTTGCTGGCATACGTCCACAACTACAAATTAGAATCTGAAGACGCAGAATATCAATTTTGGTGCATTTGTCAGTGACATAGTTTTTTTTACTAAAATGTTTTCTTTAATTATTCTAATCAAAACCTAATTTGTCTCGTTGATAATTATTGACTACCTAAGAAAGTTATTCAACTGTGAAGCCAATTCAAGCGTTGTTTGTGTAATGTATGTGTAATGTGTGTGTGCCTCCTCTGTAATCCCTCTGTGTGTGTGTGTGTGTGTGTGTGTGTGTGTGTGGTTACTCTTGTAGTTTGAGCGTTTGTGGAGTCACATGCCTGTGAATGCACTGGGGAGGCTGTGGTACAAAGAGTTTCTGCAGCGGTTCAGCAATGAGGGCCAGATGGCCCACTCAGAGCCTGGGAGACCCACTACCACACCTAGCCCTGCCCTCCCTTGTTCCCCTGGACCCAGAGAGGCTGGCAGTGCCCTTGGTCCACATTCTGAGGTACTGTGTATTTATACGATATTACACTATCTGTTCTTTATCAGGCTTTGGCAAGTTATGTCTTCACTACTGACATTTACTTCCCCACCAAATATATGATATACTGTATGCGATTACTAAATCGCATATTTTCACCTGTTCAAAAATTTACCTAAATGTTTTTTAAGTGTTATATTTTTATAACAATATATGCCAGCTTGATTCAAATGTTTGAACCTGTGACGGTCGGGAACGACAAACACACGATTAATGAAAAAAGGACTTTAATCTAACAGAAAACTCTAAGCATACTGCACCACGCAGGGTTGCGACACAAAAGGATTCACAC
>JAODTR010076661.1:0-15169 GCA_025399935.1 Amblyopsis rosae | reverse complement strand
GCGAACAAGACCCCGAGGTACTTAAACTCCTTCACTTGGGGTAAGGACTCACTCCCCACCTGGAGTAGGCACTCCATATTTATGCATATATAGGCTATATGCAACACCTTTTTCATAATCAAATGTAGCAGTTCACTTTAACTATGTATTTTTGTATGCAGCAGTAAATAAAGTAACATTCTGCAGAGCTTGTCAAGTAATTTTATGCTGTAACATTCTTTTTTTATTTATGTTTGATTTACGGGGCGGGCCGGGTAGAATGTCTCAAAGGGCCGCATCCGGCCCCCAGGCCTGACTGTGCCCAGGCATGTGGTGGTAATGCATCATGTATACAGTAAGTATTGCACACTTACTGTAATCAAACCCACTGGTATTGACCTATGGTGTTGGCTTATGCTTGTTTTAATTATTGTGTGTTTTCTTATTAATATTTAAATGTTTTTTATTGGATATCAGATCAAACACATCACACAAGAGTAAGTAGGTGGGGACTGGTACACTCACCCATGAGCTCACCCTTTGACCTAACATGCCAAAAATAAATAAAGGAAAACAATGTTAGACTGGAATGTACTGCTTGATAGAGAGCACCAGTCTAAGAACAACCTGTCTATGGCTCATTTTGTTGTGCTGTTCTCACTGACCCTTTTATAATAACAGCAAAAAAAACTTAAATGCAAACTTCCCCTAGTCTGACTAAGAGGCATCATGCTAACCACTGTCTAAACAATGACGTTAGTTCAGAAAACCTACTTGCCTTCAAAAAAAATTATAATACACAGAGTATTTCAACATGCTTATTTTTATGCAGGAGAAGGTTGCACAACCATATTTTGTAAACTTTTAATAGTCATGTTCCTTTCAAAATAAGGTAAATTTTGGTGCTACTACGAATAAGATATGACACAGCTTTGGTTAATGCAATGCCCTCAGGAATGCTTTGGGTGTTATGCCATAATAGAGTGGGAACAATTTCTTGGCAGAGTACAGAAAGTAAGTGAGTGCTGACAAAACGTAGAACTCAGTGTCATCCAAACTATAGACGATGACCTTGTGAAAACTACTGTATAATTTTTTTACTGTAAAAATTGTTTACTGTATAATTCAAAATGTATGTTCTTGCTTAATTAGTCATGATAATTCAACATCATTGATCATACATTTTTGGTTTTATTTGAAAGGGAGAAAATCTTTTGAGACATTTCAAAATGGCACTTCTGACTGCCATAGCTCTAATGTATGTAGTTTATGTAATGTACATATGTAATTCCATAGCTGTAGGTTTAAAGTATATATCATTATATACCTTAATGTTCACAGCCACAAGAAAACACAAGCAACATGTTTTGACATCCTGTTAGTCACATAAAATTGTATCCGTAATATATATTTATGTGCGTTATTCTCATGTAGCCAAACTGTCGAGTTGTTCATTCAAGGTTTTGATCCTCACTGATGTTCTACAGCAATGCATTTTTTTGTATGGAAACGACACAGAAAATCCTTATCAGTCTGTTCATCATCATGTCAGTGTTTAGTACCTCTTTACATCAATGATAAAATAATTTGCATGGATCTCTGAATCAGACTGATCGCCAACAATGACACATGTCCGTCTGGACTGATCTACGTGGGACTGCTGAAACACATGAGTAGACAATTCAGGAGTTGTTTTTCCCAGACAGGCACTATACCTATAGACTATAATAGTACTGTAACAACATTAATTGAAATACATTTCCTAGACTTAGAAATAGTCCTAGAACTCCTAGAACAGCGTACCCGGACTGAATGCACGCTTAATTTCAGAATAAGGCTATGTAATTGCTGAGGCTTGGGTTTCATTGTCCATTTGACTACACATGCACTATCATTGAAGTCATTGAAGGAAAGCCACAGTCAGGCTAGAGGTTCCAGATGTGAATATTTATTTCAAATGTTTATCTATTTATTATTGGTAAGTGGACTGCATTTATATAGCGCTTTTCTAACCTTTCGGCCACTCAAAGCGCTTTACAGTATTTTGCCTCACATTCACCCAGTCACGCACATTCATACACCAATGGCGATTGCTGCCTTGCAATGGCGCGACCAACCACCGGTTGTTCAGTAAAGCTGGTACTGCCAAGTACAATAAATCAACAAATTGAAGCTGAACATATTTCAGTTTTAGATAAAAACGAATTGGTATAATCTTATGAATATCATACAATAATTTATTAAATACATTTTATTTGAACAATTAGGTCAGGAGTTTATATATTTTATTTGATCATACATTAAAGGTGTGGTCAACAATTGTAAGCTAATACACATTTTTTTAATATCTTGTTTATTTCTGTCAAATTCATAATTTTGAATAAGATTCCGAGGGAGCACCCAATTGCATTGAAGGGCCAATTTTCACCATGACCTTCATCGCCAATGATCGGCAATCGGCCGGTCTGTGTAAGCATAGCCGGTTCTGTTACCGATCGCGTAGGCCTGTGTTTCCATTTCCATTATAGCCTAATGTTCATCTCACTGAAGCGAGTAGTTACGCGGTTTATCACCTCAGAAATATTACTTCAGCCAGTCTTTACCGTTTCGTGACAGTTGCCATGTTGTTCTCTTAGTTTTGATGAAACGCAGTTGGCGACGCATGCTGTGTAGAGTAGCCATAGTGACAGTTCTATTACACATGTTCCTCAAAGATTAAAAGGTTCCTGTGTTAGGGAAGTTAAACTATCTCTCTCTGTCCTCGCTGTTTCCCTGTTCGACTCCTTTACACGTGTTAAATGGACGCTGTCTTGTAAAAGTGTAAAAACATTACAAACGAGCGTTGATGTTTAAGGGACCGTAAACCAATTACTATGATGAGCATCGAGCACTGAGGTGAATTGGTGAACATAGCGAATGTTTGCGAATGGTTGCAAACATACATTTTTGCGTTTGCATTGTGTTCGCCGTGAATGTTTGCAAAAGCAAACAGTTTGAGGAGGTAGTTCTCGACAAACACATGTTGGCTGGACGAAGGGTGACAGTTTAAATCTAATATTTTTGGAATGTTTACACAAATCGTTTAAAATTAAAAGTTCATCTCAAACGTTCGAGGATTATACTGTACATGCTTATACATGTTATACTTTAAGGCTTACTCCTTTCTTAAATAAAACATGTATGAATTACTAAATTATGTAAATATAAAATACTACTTATTGCAATGTAAACACGTTTCTTCTATTTTAGAGTGAGCAAGTGGAGTATCTTAGTCATATTAAATATCACATCCTCAAAAAGCAGAATGACTATCATGGGACCAGTGTCTATACAGTATTTCAAACCACAATGTATACAGCCAGATTCCATTTAATATAATAGGCTAAGTGGAGAAGATTATTTTGCTGTAAACATGTATATATCCAGTAGGATTTTATAGTATTTTGAAAACCAAAATGTTATAAATCATTATACCCTAAATAAGTAACAAGTGCAGTATTTTTATCTCAGTATTTTTCACCTCAGATTACACCACTTTGACCAGTGGTCTCAAAAATATAATATCAAAGCACTTTTAGGATGGTTCAATTCTCTTTTTCTTTTTTTTCTTTTTTTCTTTTTTTACAATGAATCAACAAAGTAGGAAGTGGCTAGGTGGTTTCACATGAATCACATACTGTAGACACTTAGAAAAAAACATGGACCTAAAACACTATAAATATCCCCTAGAGCAGAGGGGTGCTACTGACTTGTTTGGACACAGAGACAACATGACAACACTCTCTTTCCTGCTGTTGGCGATGGTTGCCCACTCTTTCGCTGTGCCTGTACCCTCTGAAGACACAGACAGTTGGCTGCTAGCAGAGGTAATGTTTGCCGTCACTATTTGTGATGTACTGTATTTTTACATTGGAAAATCATATTTAAATGAATGATGTTATTTTATAGGCTTTTAAACTGTAAATATCAAGAAGCCATATCATTACTATACCAAATACATAATACTAATGATAATAATAGTTATTTATAATAATAATAATATTTGAAATATAGAAATACCTTCGGCGGTTTTATAATCTTCCAACTGGCCTACTTGGATCTTCAAAATCAGCAGACTCAATGCGGACCAAGATAAAGGAGATGCAGACCTTCTTCAATCTTAAGGTAACCAAATAGGAACAAATATGGAATAAACAAAATTGAACGTGTGACATACCTGGCAAGACCATTCAGACATGGGGCGTAGACAACACATTTGAGGTCCAATCTGTGATACTGCCGTTTTCATGTAATGACACCAATATGTTTCTCATTTTTCCTTTGAGGGATCTACCAAAATCTGAAAAAATGATTAGCTGGTATGCATAAACGGGTCCAGGGCAGCTTTAGCGGTGCAGAAGGGAATGTAATAATCTTTTTGGCAAATATAATGTCATACTAAATAGCCTTTTCACCCTATTAGGTGACAGGGAATCTAGACACCTTAACTCTAGACATGATGAAATCAGCCAGATGTGGGGTGCCAGATGTTGGAGAATATAACCATTTCCCAAGGAATCTAAAGTGGCAAAATACCAATGTCACCTTCAGGTGTGTTTAGAATGAATCTAAAAGCCTGATATGTAATACGCTGTGTAGAGGGAATATGCCGTACATTCTGACTGAACTTCATACTTGTGTTCACAGTTTAACAACTTATTATCATTTTGACAATAATACACTGACTGAACTTCATACTTGTGTTCACAGTTTAACAACTTATTATCATTTTGACAATAATACACTCTGACTGAACTTCATACTTGTGTTCACAGTTTAACAACTTATCATTTTGACAATAATACACTCTGACTAAACTTCATACTTGTGTTCACAGTTTAACAACTTATCATTTTGACAATAATACACTCTGACTAAACTTCATACTTGTGTTCACAGTTTAACAACTTATCATTTTGACAATAATTATATCCGAATCAATCATCATTACTTTATCAGATACAGTTTAACAGTACAAAATAGTTTGTCGTCAATTATACTCTTTATTTATTGATTTAAACCAGCAGTTCTCTTATTTTCAATCATTCTTACTGCATGTTTTTATATGTATCCTTTTTTTTACAGGATAGTAAATTACACACCTGATTTGAAGAAGCCTGATGTAGACAGAGCAATCCGTAATGCATTTAATGTATGGGCTGCTGTCACCCCTTTGACCTTCAAGAAACTCTACACAGGCATCGCTGACATTATGATTTCTTTTGGAGCAAAAGGTACAGTACGATGTATATAATATCTACAACAATAAATGAATGAAACAAAGATTACATTGCATATACCGTAATAATACCCAATAAGTGTTTTTATATACTGTACATTATAAGCCTGATATAGTATGGCTGCAGGCAGAAAGGTTAAGCTGTGCATTGAGAATGCCCAAATAAAGAATAAGATTTGTGAAATATATTGTGGCCAGTGACAAGTATGTGTGGCTAGATAAGCCTCTGTAATATTAGCATATTTGTGCAGACAATTATAGTATTGTGGCGGACCCTGTTGTTGTTTAGAGCATGGTGACTTCAACCCTTTCGATGGGCCTGGTGGCCTCCTGGCCCACGCCTATCCCCCTGGAAGGGACATCGGAGGAGACACACACTTTGATGAGGATGAGCACTGGACAAAAGACTCAAATGGCAAGTGTATTGTCCTCTGATCAACACACCATTTAACATCAAAATCAAGTGCTAATTACTGGATATTATGTTATTATAATAGCTATATGTGTTTCTTTCCACCAACAGCCTACAACCTGTTCTTGGTTGCGGCACATGAGTTCGGCCACGCCCTGGGCATGGCCCACTCCTCGGACCCAGGCGCCTTGATGTACCCCATCTATTCCTATGCCCAGGGTTACCCACTGTCTGAAGACGACATAAATGGCATCCAGGCTCTCTATGGTGGGTACTTAGTAGATATGTATATTTATTACTATATTGTGTATGTATAACATTGCATTGTAGCCATTTATTATGCATACATTGCATACCGTATTATAGTTATTTTCTCCCATTATTCTTGACACATCATAGGCCCAAACACCAACTCCAGAAAAGTGAAGCCAAAGCCTGATGCCCCAATCAAATGTGACCCCATGTTGGGATTTGATGCTGTCACTGAGCTCAGAGGAGAAACCATCATCTTTAAAGACAGGTACAGCAGGAAGAACAAAGGCAGCCCATACATATAATCTTGAATTATACTTTGCTCATTATACTGTGCTAAAGAACAAAACCATCATTAACGAAAGCCCCAGCTGACAAACGCATACACATGCACCATAATTACCATAATGATATATTTGAATAATTTGTATATTTAAAAAAAATGCAAATGTATGTTTTATGTAATTGTCCTGGTTACTGTTGGCAAGGCTAAGTGTGTCACTGCATTTCTGCAGGAAAGAATAAGTATGATAAGTATGATACGATGACCGTTTGAGAACCACAGCACTAGAACCCGATGTAACACTTGGTCTCATCTAATAGGTGTAGCTAACAGCTGCACGGCTCATTTCACCTCACTGCAGGTTCTACTGGCGTCTCCACCCCCAGATGGTTGAACCTGAGCTGGTTCTCATCAAGTCCACCTGGCCAACTATACCCAATAAGGTAGACGCAGCCTACGAGAACCCAGAGAAGGATCTGGTATTCATATTTAGTGGTGGGTCGTCCTCAAAGTCACATTGCAATTTATGCAACAGCCTATTTTACAAGTATGATTATTCAAAGTAACTATTTCCATGTGCCCTGTGCTGTTTTGACAGGGATCCGCATGTGGGCTCTGAATGGATACACCCTTGTGGAGGGATACCCAAAG
Source organism: Amblyopsis rosae (assembly GCA_025399935.1). NCBI lineage: Eukaryota > Metazoa > Chordata > Actinopteri > Percopsiformes > Amblyopsidae > Amblyopsis > Amblyopsis rosae. Next base: position 8,314 of record JAODTR010076661.1, on the reverse strand, counting down.
TATATCCACCATCTTGGCCTTCCGAAGACTGTAAGAGAGATTGACGCCGCTGTGTACATCAGAGAAACAGGGAAAACATTACTGTTTACAGAGGAGGAATATTGGAGGTTTGTGGTGATACTACACTACAACACCCCCATATATTGTTGTACATAATCTCAATGTGGGTGAAATCATATTAAATTAATTAACAATAATTGAACAATGACTGGTAATAACTTATAAGATCCAAGCGCTGTTTAATGTTTAAGGCAAAACGCTTCTGTGGTATCTCAATTTTAATCAAGGAAACAAAAGTTAATCAAAGTTGTCACCCATTATCAAATTATATAGTGATTCCTTATAATATTATTGTAATATTGATTAGCAACACACACACACACACACACACACACACACACACTCAAACATTGTCTCAATGACTGAAATAACCAAAATCTGGATGTATTCAGTGACATTCTCATAATGAATCACTTGTCTTGTACTAAACATATGCATACTGACGCCCACAGCTATGATGAAAGTACCGGCACCATGGACACTGGATACCCAAGATCCATTGAGACATATTTTCCTGGAATGGGAGATGAGGTGGATGCAGCAGCATATCACGATGGTAACACTAAAATTACCTCAGATATCCCAAAGCCAGTCAGTAGAGAACCCCAAATGTGTTTTGGTAGTGTTTATGCTTGTTTTTATTATGAACCATGTCAAAGTCAGTCAACAAGTTTCAATCATTGTCCAAAATACTCCAACAAAAGGGTTTTGTGTAAAATATATTAACTGGTCTATCCATTTACAGGATATTTATATTTCTTCCACAAACACGTGCGGTTTGAGTACAGCTACAGGTCAAGAAAGGTCATACAGATCCTGAGAAGCAACTCTATTCTCAACTGCTGAGGACGGTTCATACTGTATATCTGACCCAGAACATGTTTGTTCAGGTCAAGTTTGAGGAGGTGATTATCTCCAATGGGAAATTGTTTAAAAGTATTTTAAATGTATTTGTGCTGGACACCTGTATTGTTGTATAATATGTCAGACTTCGAATGCTGGAAAATTCTCTAGAAATGTATGACAGGCTTTATAGGTATTTATTTAAGATACTCAAACAGGAAACATTTCGCACTGTTACTTTATTGGTAAACAATAATAATAAAAAAAATGTTTATAGTGAGACAATTATTTTATTTAACAGTCCACTGCAGCAGTTTCTCAGATTTTCACAATTTAAACAGTTTTATTTTTTAATTACATATAATATATATTTTTTTCTATTTGTATTGATAGAATTGTTATATTTATGTAATATTTTGAACATTTCCAGTATATTTATACAACTACATTTAAAATAATCTGTAGGGGGTTAATTTTGTATATGTCACACAATCTTCACTGAAATGACAAGAAAGCTCTACATATACTGAGTGACAACTGTCCTACTACTTATGACACTGTCTGGTAACAAAACACATATACAGTACATACGCACAAAGTTCCAAAGTCAGAAGTAAAAACATGTTTATGAAGGCACTATGCTGTTGCTGCTTTTATAATAATTTAGCAGTTGGTATGCACAGTATATATTAGTAAGCCTTTACTATTTTCACGTGAAGATATTTTTGTGGATTATTTTTGCTATATATTTAAAACATTGAGAATTAAAGTGCTAACATTTAACCTTACAGCATGGAATAATCAATGTGTTAAAACATTTTAAATAATGTTGCAAGGAAAATGCAAAATCATATAACAATATACAAAATTAACTATAAATCAACAGTGGTAAGAGTGGTAAGAGAGGTAATAACTGCGGTTCTGGTGAGAAACTGATAACACCTTTTAAAGCAGAATTCTATATGTTGGAATATAAGTGCAAACAGTCAAAAACCAGACATTAGATAAAACCACAATGCTGCTAAATTATTTGCACGAGGCATTTTGACAGATTTCTGCCTGCTTGACTAACCAAACTAAGAGGAATATTTAAACTGTTGAAATTTGTAATTTGAATGAGAACAGCTTGAAGGTCTAAAGTGTGTACAGTGACAGATATAAAAGCTGTGGTAAGATATCACTAGTCTTCACTTTGTCACAACTGAGATATAAAGAGAATTTTCATCATATCACACAATCCAGGTAAGTACTGTATTTTTTATCTGCCCTCTTGTTGATAGATTCATAAAATGTTATTTTGACCAATAATAGACTTCTTGCACTACACAATTATGAAATACTATATATATACAGTACACAGTATATAGATATTTCAAATTAATAATTGTGGTTGATTCAACATACTGCAAGTGTTGTATAAACATTGTATTTCACTACTTTTCCTATTACAGAGAAATGGGTCAAACCGAAAGTAAAATTTGTGTAACTGACAAAATGTCTTCCATGGTAAGAAATTATTCTCTTTTGTTTATGATATTCATTAGAGTGTTGATTCATATGATGACATAAGAACAAAGTTTATTTTATAAGCACAAATTCAGGAATTTTACTTTTTACATTCACCTTGGCTGTAGAATGAGGGCGGAAAGGGATGCCAAGAAAGACAATTTCAATAAGAAATGTTGTTGACTATTTGGATAACTGGCCTACAGAATACTGATACAACTGAAGCATGCAAAATATATGCCGCTCTATATGCCATTTTGCATGTAAAATTAATTCACAGTTTATTTCCTCAGACTATTAATTCAGACATTGCAAGTGTCTCATCGAACGGAGGCTTCCTCATAGCTAACGCCACTGAATGCTTCATCCGAGTCTTTCATGATAAGGAGAAGATGGACTCCAAAAATCTAACCGAAAATAAGAATGATGGCTACTACATGGTGGATGTTGTGCTCAATGCCCTCATCCCTCCTAAAAGCTTTATTAATTGCAACTTATGTGAGGATCTCTATGCCACTGCCTTTTATGTCAAGACCACTCAAACTGATGTGTGTGCTGACAACATACCATTGTTTGAAAACTTCCATGGTGAATATTCTCATGGACAACACATGTCTTTTATTATTACTAAGGGTCATGTGAAAATAGCCAAGCCAGGAAAGATTTGGGTAGATGTGGATGATGTAGATCACTAAACACGCCACGAAAACAATGATACCAATAATGACAAACAACATGGCACTAACAGTGATACACATAGCACCAACAGTGACAAACAACATGGCACCAACAGTGATACACATAGCACCAACAGTGACAAACAACATGGCACCAACAGTGAACAACATGGCACCAACAGTGATACACATAGCACCAACAATGACAAACAACATGGCACCAACAGTGATACACATAGCACCGACAATGACACGAAACACGGCACAAACAATGGCACAAAACATGGCACCAACAATGGCAAAGAACATGGAACAAATGACACAAATGATGGCAAGTGATAAAGACAAAAATGTTTGCTCTTTCACTGCCCAATCAATCATAGAATGTATGTGTCTCTGAAACATAACATATTTACTGAGGTGTTACTACAGGCTACAAGCACGTGGTGATTTACCCCTAATCAGTATTACAATAAAGTAAAAAAACGATTTGTGTTATCTTATTTATTCCACTAGAGGGCACTCTTGTCCACAATTTCACTGTATGAACTGGTGCTGTACATGAAGACTATTTGGCGAAGTCATTCTAATGAAAGTATAGATTGTAGTCATTCTGTTTACTGTATCTAGAACGACATTATTAAACCCATACATTTGCTTCACACATGCAATTTTTTTTACAGTATTTACAGCTAGATTATATTATAATTGCTAGTAAAATCGTGTAGATAACATAGGCTAAGCATTGCCCACGATATTTTACATTTACATTTACGGCATTTGGCAGACGCTTTTATCCAAAGCGACTTATAGTACATTTGTCAGTAATTGGACAGATATTTACTTTTAATTGTCTGTAGGCCTTGACACTCAGGAAACAGCTCATTCACAGGCCAGCCATGTGAATGCAATTACAGTGCAATGAAGCAGTTTCCTCATTTGCGAATTTCCGACGTTCTGAGTAATACAACCTCTTGCTGACCAATCACCACTCAGCCTCTGTGTTCATCACTGGTTTTATCAGACATCACAACCACAGCTTATTAAACAGGAAATAAGAATGCAACCATATGAACCTATTATATGGGTTGCTTAAATTAAAATATAAAGAAATTGGCGTAACATTTTCATGGTTCAGAGTTTAGGCCTAGGCTAGGCCTACTGTCAACATTTACTGAAAACCTTTACTGTATTTTAAATAGATTAATGTGATGCAATTGTGTTGTATCTATGACTGAACTAACACTGGTCAGAAGAAAAAGAAAAAAGCAGGCAGATACATTTTCATAGTGGGGACTTCATGGGTTTGCCCAGCTATAAAGCCTAATTGAAGCTTAAGCCTTCACATGATCTTTAACCTACAGTGCTAAAGAGGATGTTTGGAGAGGTGACCTTGTGACCTGAAATGAAGCAGCAGTAAGGCCACAGCATACGGTCCTTCAAACAGGGTCTGTTTGCATATAAGGCTTTGCAAGCACATGCCAGTCGGCCTAGGGAATGTGAAGCAGTGTTGCGCTGTGGGTGTTGGCTATGTTATGAGGTTTACACATGCCTTTGCTTATAATTAATCTTGCTTAACTTGTTTAGAACACGCAAACAACTGGCATCCATGTTTGTCACATTACAAGGCATCCTTGTTCTGCCCTCTTTTTCTGTCTGTCTCCATTATCGTTCTTGAGTTCCAGTGCAAGCTGCAAGTGAGCCTGGTTTGGATTTCACCCATGATCCTCTTGGCTCCATCATTGTTAAAATCCAAAACAAAGAAGGAACGACAAATGATGCACAGAGAAAACGCATCATTTGTTTTTGTTATTTTTCAATTTTAAGTCTTTACTTGACCCCTTTGCTTTTCCTGTCAGGTATGTCTCAAATATCATGTACAGTATGTTACAATGCTGATTATGATTGTTAGCGTCGCATGTGCTGCTGCAGTGTCTGCATTACAGTATATAAAGAAAGGATAAACGTCTGACGAGTACTGTAGGTCAGTGTAAAATGGTGAGGAAAAGGGGGGTGGCATCTTTGGAGCAAACGTATACAAAGGCCTGGCCACCAAGTCCTAATGGAAACCAGATGTAAGAGGACGTCATGTTTCCTCTGTGACGCTCCCTACTCCGACCACCAATACTGAGGAGGGGTGACGTAATGCTTCTCCAAAGCATCCCCACGCACACAGAGATGAAAAAGCACTGTTTGGAAAGTGAGTAAGACTTTTCTTTCTGCTCTCTCAACATAAAGGCGTGTCTGGGAACTGATGAATCACTTTTGCATTTGGCGATTTTTAACATTTTACATTTTTCAGCTTCATAGGAGCAAACTTATTGGGACACAGTGTTTACTTTGAAGTGCCAGTAGCATTTGTTTTGTCTTGCCAAGCTCTTGTGAAAGCAACAGCCTAGCGTGAGACATATTGCATTGGCTGATTTAGTACTGGTACACATTTTTAAAACAGACTGCTGTCTGCCCCGCTGCCATTCACAAAGCTACGCAATGTGATCTCTAAATGTAATGAAAAGAAAGAAAAGGTCAGAACCTCAAAACAACTTGGACAAAGACAAAAAGCACCAATGTGCCATGTCACCTCGCCCTCTTTTTACAGCAAGGCACAGTAGTTGAGTGTGTTATACCTGTGAGCTGGTCAAAGTCAAAGTGAATATTTAACGGGTTTTAAAAAAGGCTTTACATGGAAGCATTATAACATGTAACATACACACACCATTAGATTGTATACAATGTAATGCTGTGTCATATAATAGATCCAAGCTGTTGGTTATGGGGAAACCATAGCACAACACTGGCAAATGTCTATGTACTAACTATCAGTATGTGCTTTTTGAAGGAAAGCACAGCACAGCACAATCTTCTCTTATCTTTTTTTTATTTCCCTCCTTAGTTACTGGAATGCAAAACTGGAAGAAACAAGGCCATGCTGTGTTTTGACTCAATGGTGGTCTAATGGTCTTTAATAGACCCCATGGGCATGTCATTAAAGCAACCCATAAAACGCATTTTGAAACAAACCCTGGCATAAGCTTTTGTATTTGTTCTGTCTGTAAGCACGTGTTTAGTTAAAAGAAACTGACAATAGTACAGGTTTGGGCTGCTGCAAAAACATCTTTCATTTCAACATGAGCCCTGCATTTTGCATCAGACAATGATTGACAGCTCCTGGATTCTGACTGGACCATGTGCTAGGTTAAAGTGCAAGCCGATACACAATGTGTAGTAGATATATATAATGTTTACACCAATAACAGGATTAGCTAACACCTATTCAACACAGGTATCCCTAATTTCTGCAGCCTGATATGGGGTAGGTTTACCCTTGCGAGACCATCCTGATCTTGATAACTTCAGTTGGACTTTGCCATGAGAATCAGGCTGGAGAGCTTCTAAATCATTCTGTTTCAGGCTGGTAAACCTAGTGTGTGGCCAGTCAACGTCGTCATTAGCTATACAGGCATGGTTTAGGTGTGACAAAGGTTACTTGAAAACAACAATGGTGGGTCCTACAAAGGTTAAATTGTAGATGATGCAATATAGCATCAGTTTTGTTAGAACAGCAAAGGCTTTTCTCAATGGAAAAATACGTTTTCACTCTTCTCCCGACGTTTCTACTGCAAGAGTGGATAACAACAGGCTTTGCTGGTTCACATGCTCGTCCAATCACCTGCCAAGTATTATTTGATTATTATTACTCGAGTATTATTACTTTTAAGTTTCAAAGGCTCCCCAGATGGATGTGTTGAACAGACACAGATATCTGGCATGTCAGGTTAGGGTAGGATAGTAAATCTACCTAAATATTCTACTTAGAGTACCAGCCCTTTCACAAGGACAAAATGTTAATATCCAACTGATGTACAGTATATTGACAGGCTGACTTCACTATGACATACAATTAAGTTGAGTACAGTTTGGAAGATAACAGTACAGTACAATATGTTGTCACAAGGTCAGGCATCATTTATTGGTATGAACTTGCATCTCACATCTTTGATGCACATCACAAGTTCAGCTAATCTTTTGTTGGGCCAACAAACAAAACCTCTGTGCCAGTGTCAACACGCACGCACACACAATGTGACTCTTGTGTCAATTGTCACTGCAGCATAACAGTCTTACTGCTGTAGCCAGACCGCTTAAACCAGAGGTTTACTAATAATAAAAACATTCAGTATTAAGCTATTTTTAAATGTGGAAAATATGGGGGAAAAAATGCAAGAAAACATAACTGTAAGAAGAAGTATTTACACAACTCATTGTATAAAATAAACTACAATGAACTCCATATTTCCTTAAGGAATGGAAAGAACACCCTTGCAGTAGACTGATAATGTGGGGTCACTGTTGAGGTGAATTAAAGAATGTGAATTAGCTGCCTGAACAATTTGATCTTCGTGAGTATACGTCCTAAAAGGTCACCTTACATTTGCCTGAGCGCTGCTCAAGCAAGCATGGACCAATTAATAAAGACACCCTGGCTCTGCTTGCCCTAAGTAATTACATATACTTCAAAGTCTCCCTTGTAAGTAAATACAGTGCCAGACCATGGCAGATAATCAAAGGATTAAATCCTAGGCTGTCTTCAGTGACACAAACATTTGTTCAGCAAAAGGTTAGGTGCATGCTGTTCAATGTTGCTGTAAGAATGTTAACATCACACACACGAGAATATAATTGGTGTATACAGAGGGAATAAGATAAGGTAACATTTATTTAAAGACCGTATAAAATGTTTTAGAGTTATTCCATTACTGTATACAGTATTTCCAATCACATCTCACATTCGTTACCCTGGGGAGGTATGGGGAAACATGTGACAGATGACTGTAGTTTTACATGGAAGCATTGAACACCAAATGGCCAGTGAGCAGACCTGAGCTAGAGTTGATGGATGGCTTGTTTCCCTGATCTCAACATGACATGGCCCCAGGCAATGGGTAAATAGCACTGACATCTGGAAGTATTTTCACTAATAGGGTCATACACTGAAGACCAGGCAGCCTTTGACCCACTGTAAAAAAAAACACACACACACAGGCAGAGACGGGTAAAACACATGCAGCTGAGAACATACATATACATATATATATATATATATATATATACACATATATATATAATGTTGGTATTGTTTCACCCTCTGGTTTGCATTGATAGGACCTGAGGCATCATGCACCCCTCTCCCTCTCCCCACTAGTTGCCCTCAAGGTAAATGTTTGATA
>JAODTR010076650.1:0-15170 GCA_025399935.1 Amblyopsis rosae | reverse complement strand
CTTGCAAAGGGGGCTTATATATATATATATATATATATATATATATATATATATTAAGGCCATCTTCATAGTTTAGCTTGCTGCTCACAGGAATCAAACTCATAGCTGGCACTATCAATATCAACATAATTATCTAGAAGTGGATTGGAGAAGAACATTAGGAAATAACTGCTGTCAGCTGTGGCATGTGTGGGTGTCGGTCAAATAGCTCTTCAAGTCAGGGGTTAGGGGCACATTAAAACATGTACCATGGAGGCGTCCCAACTCTCAGGTAAAACCAACAGTCCCCGGACATGTGCCACTGCTGTGTTTCTCCCCTCTCCAAAAGAAGAGCAGGGGCGAGCCCATGTGGCATGAGCCCATACTGGTGCCAGGCATGCCTAGAGACCAAGCACACAACGAAGGTGCCTCCAGATGCCTTTGGGGAAAGCTGTTGTGGATCTAAGGAAGTTAAGTTTAAATTGACATGGGACAGCTGCAAATTGGATTAATTAGGTCACATTTAAAATGTTTCTGAAGGAGCAAATCATTTCACAAACACAAAGTCAAAGAACATAATTGGGGCTGCTACCTTGCAGGTAAAGAGGAATTGGGTTTAAAGGGGAAATTAAGAGCAGGTTGCAGCCATTTCTGAACAAATCCATTACATTAATAAATCATTTTCTGTTTAAAAAAGCGTCACTATGTGAGGCATGGCCAAGACTTTCACGTTTCACTGAGAGAGCTTTCTTCTCCACAGGCTGTTGTGGGACCTGGGCCAGTCAGGCTCCTGGTGGCAGACAGGCAGTGTCTCTCTGGCAAGCATGATGCCTGGAACCACAGGAACAAACAAACAGACAGCCAGCCTAGCACGCACACACGCACGCACGCACACCAACACATCCGGGCCATGACAGCTATGGAAGCTTCACGCCAGCCACACACACACACACAGAGCTGTTATAGTGCATCTGAGAAGTTTGCCAACTCTCGCAGACACATTGGCAGGCAAAACAACCAGTCTCTCTCCCCCATTCTAATAAGCTGATTGGCTGGTGAAATGAACAAGAGTGGTCGTCAGAAGACAAATGTGGCGGTGAGCTTCATTATCCACATGGGTGCATGATGTGAGCGTCCACACCTCAGCTCAGCTGGATGGGCAGGTCCTCTCCGTACTTGCGGAGGAACTTGCTGTGGTTGTGGTCCACTGCCCAGAGCGGGGGCAGGTGCCTGGGCTGCATGCAGCTGAGGAAGTGCTGCCTCCAGCGGCGCTCCAGCTCCATCAGGCCCCGCAGGCCACGCTCCACATGTGCACGCACCACCTTCAGGCCGTGAGGCAGGTAGGCTTCGTTGAAGATCCTGCAGCACGCACACACACGGTTCAAGGACAGTCTTTACACTGCAGGCCTCAGCTGTCCAACTTAACCTGGTTAGGCAGATGTAGATCACAATAACACCACAGTGCATCTGACCAGGCTTATGAAACATATGGGCTTGATAACTACTGGTAGCAATGGACGTTATATACTAGATATTAATTTATATAAACATTATAAAGCAACCACTTGACCTAACAGCAAGCATTTGTGTAGCCATAACAGCTCATTTGCAGATTTTTTTTAATGCGTGGACACATTCACACACATATATATGTATGTGTGCATGCAATACACAAACCCTATGAATTACTTTTGCATTCAAAACACTCCAATGTTGACCGCAGCATCAATCAGTATTCATGCACAGGTGTAAAAAAGTGGATCAAGACATGTCCCTTTAAACCCACCTTTTATAATCAATATTGGTAGAGACTTAGTGGCTGATCTCATTCAGAAAGCAATGGAAGATGTCCAATGCGAATACCTGCACTGAAAGTATACACTGACCTTGCCAATGGTGGCTGACGGACAAGCTTTACCTGGTCTCCAGGGTGACCGCATGCTGCAGGTTCTCTGGGCTCAACTCCTGCTCCTGCCCCATGTTTAGGAACACCTTGACCACGGCCTGCAGCTCCTGCCTCCTCTGCTCCGGCAGGCTATCGGCCGATGTGAGGAGCGCCCTCGACGCCGAGCGCACCCGACGCCGCTCGGGGTCCTCCAGGAGGCGCACTCCCTCCTCGCAGCCCTGCGGGGCGCTGAACTCCTCCGCCAGCTGCTGTTTGAGCAGCCCGTCATGGTAGTTGGAGGCGGCGTGGCAGGCCGTGCACAGCAGCAGGACATCATGGGAGTTGTGGTCCTTCATTTCAGCAGGGAAGTGGCGTCTGTACTCATGTGGAACGATGTTCTTCCTGGTGCCAGGACAACGGGCTGTCAACCCCATGAACTTCTCATGTACAACTCATTGATAAAGGACAAATGGGACGCTGCAACGTTTGAGGGAAAACCTTTCACATTAAAAGTAGAACATTAGTCGTCCAACTCCCCAGAGAACAGCGGAGCATGAAGCACTAGAAGATTTTTGGCAGTTTGTGTTAGAAACTGCGTGGGCTAGCCCCGCCCATACCTTAAAAAACCAACAAACTTTTAGTCATGTTATTATGCTTATTTGTAGTATTATTTAAATGCAAGAATTTTTTTTTTTTGTGAGCAGACTTGTGCGTGTTTGCAAGGCCATCTTATCCCACTAGGCTATAAGGGCTGCTGCCTAGGGACTCAATCAGCCAGAAATTAAATGTATAATGTTGCAGACAAAATAGATTTGTTTTAACATAAAAGTGAGCTGTGTGGCTTGTGGCTGCCAACTCCTTGTGAGCTGGTTTTCCCTTATGATCTTGTGAAGCCACACCCCCATCGTCCCATGATTGCCGCTCATTAAAAGGGACAGATGTTTAACAGATCCACGATGTAGAGATATTATGTAGGGACAACAGACAATGTATTCGATCACTTTCCAATGCAGAAAATCATAGAACAGCGCTGCAGTCATCAAACAAAATATCATGCTAACTTAAAGGAGGACTGCAGAATAATTGATAGATTGAATAATAGATTAAATATTAGACTTGTTATGTGCATGTAGGTATGTGTGTCTACATGCATACATACATATATAAATGCATGCATACATAGACTGTGTGTGGAGGTGTGTGTCTGTTTCTGTATACATTTAATATAGTTAAAAATTAGTAGCTTAGCAATGTGGGATTTTACGTCAAACTTGACGAAACAAAGCTAGGCGCTTTACGTCGACATCCGCCATTATTCAGTGGTCTGACAGAGCTGCTGCTGAATGCATGAACCCTTTTCATATAGGAAAATTGTCTAAACTATTAGGTAAAATATTAGGTAGCGCAGCTTTAAAGTTCGAATTAGTAGCTGAAATAAGTATATTATGTTGCAGTAGTCTATTCAAACCTTGCACCTTCAGATTCATAGTCACATGCTCCATCTACTATGCCACTATGGAACTGGCAGCACTGAAATGGAAGGACATATTTGAGTTCATTGTGAGGTGAAATAGCTACAGCTAGCCCGTACTTTATGTATTTATGTAGTTGAAGGTAGCAGCTGTATTAAGCAAATATTAAAATGCCATAAGAGGTTGAGGTCGGATTCGAACCATCATCGACATGTATTGAATGTATGTTTGTGAAAAGTAATAGCACCTATCTCTGCAATGTGGTAATTGTTTTTATGTTTGTGTGAGGTGTGTGGGTTGAGGGGTATAGGAGTAGTTAGATGCGGAAAAAATATGTTTAAATAAGAAAGAGTCAAGAAGAATGTAAAAATATGCCTATACAAGGGTCTGTACTGGATAATGATATGCTGCATCAGAAGCAGTGCGATGGTAACTCAAGACCTTTAGGAACTGCACACTTCCTGCCATGTACTGGTAGTACAGTGTGCAGAAAAAGGAGTGCTCAAACTATTTATGCCACTGTGTGAAAGTTGACAATTTGTCAAGTTATCATAGCTGCTTCATGGATCACCAACAGAATATTCTACTCCATTCCATTATTTAGTAGGAAAGCTCTATTGTGGCTGGATTAATGAATGAATAGAGGCTGCCATACCTAATGTAAGAGTCAGCCTTGCCACACACCACACACAGGTTCTCCTTGGCGGTGAGATAGTAGTCCTGTTCCGAGTCAGGCCGTCCAGAAGGTTCAAACAGCAGCCTCACAATGAAGGGATCCTCACTCTCTAGCTCTGAGCCACAACAAACAATGGACAAATTGGACAGTGTGAAGCATGTAGACCGCACACACAGTAAAACTGAACAATTTAATAAGTATCTAATTGTGATTTCCCTGACAGATATTACAATTTTATTTACAATAAAATGTTTAGCAATGTAAAGTCATGGTTTTGTTCAACATTCAATGTGTAATAGATTAAAACAATGCCTTTGCAACGTGCACGTCGCAAATTTGTATTTGAAAACAGTCAATGGTTCAGCCCAAATACGCCCTAAGCAGAACGCCTTACCTCCTATCTTTTTGTTCAGGTACCACTTGGCCTTCTTCTTGTCGCAGGTGCAGAGAGGCTGGCCGTCAGGAGCATACAGGAAACAGTTGTCATAGAGGGGGGACTTTCTGCGACGACACAGACAATGTGCTCATCCAAACAGGCATTTAGCTTTGGACCACGTCTACTACTGAAGGAAACTAATATCGCCACAAAACTGGAACACTGAAGGGATTACATTTGGCAATGCAGTGCAACTTGCTCCATATGTCAAATAGAAATGACCCAATGTCAATCTAATTGTATCAATGGCTGACCTGGCAGAGTAACCCACACCCAGTGGCTTCCTCTTGTTGTTCTTGCGTGGGTCTGGGACTTGCTGATCTCCAGACTCAGGGCTGTCACAGCTGGCCTGCTTCCTGGGCCGCCGCCTCCTCTCGCCGCTGTCGTCCCCCTCCCCTCCGGCGCGGCCCTTGAAGGGCACGTCCAGCAGGCCCTGGCAACGCGCTGACAGCTGGGCATACGTGCTGCCACAGGAACGGAGGCCCAGCAGGTGGCAGAAGAGAGCAATGGAAACCTGGGCGTCTCTGGCAGCGTAACTCATCTACACACACACACACTACAGTTAACGCCGTTTGTATTACAAGTGTTATCAGAGTGTGGAATGGGGCAATACGTACAACTGGTATTCTACTGTTCGTTCATAATATTAAGCAATGCCAAATATTTGTATATAATCTACATGAATGAACAAAAGGTATGTTTGTGAGGAATTATCTGGGTACATGAGTGCCATCTAGAGGCACAAGTGTGATATGACCGTCTAGCATCCATAGGTTATCTGTGTAAGGAAAGAGCAAACGTTAACATGCGTGTTTGGTAAAACGTGTATGACCTGCTCTTGAGTGAGTTGGTCGGCCTCCCAGTCACTGCAGCGCAGCTCCAGGGACTTGTCCAGAGACACATTCAACACATCTGCCGCCAGGGACTGCAAGCTAAGGCCATTATTTAATAGGACGTGTCTACAAGTGGAAAAAGACAACAGGAAAATAAAGGCAGGAAGTCACAGATCAACCTACATCCTAGTACACGACAACAGATAGCGTACCTCTGCCTCATGGCCAGGTAGCGCAGGTCGACCGTGCAGGCCAGTGTCAGGCCGTAGTCGCGGGTCAGGCGCTTGCCGTCCTCGTAGCAGCCGACGCCCACCTTGAGGACACGGTGGTCCTGCAGGACCTGCATTAAGCTGAGGGGAAGGGGCTGCTCCCCTCCACGGAACGGCAGCAGCCGCACCAGGACGCACAGGCCCGAGTAGGCGGCCATCTGCAGCAGGGAGACGGCAGACGTCCTGCCCTTCATGTTCACCTGCAGGGCCAGACGCATGGGGGAGTCACCTGGACTCATCTGCTGCATAGGACCTCACTAAGGAAGACACACGGGTCTCTCTGTTGTAGTTTAACGATACGGACATGCTTACTGCAAATCTGCAGGTCATGATTCAATATACCAAACTAGGTTTGCTACTACACTTAACAGTTAATGGGGTTCCCATCACTAGCTCTGGCTTCACTATAGCAATGGGTTATGTGTGCTTGTACTAGGGCTGGCCCCAAATATTAGATTTTTTGGTAATTAATTTTTTGGGTATGTTCTCGATTTAAATATTTGGATTCAAGTATTCTTTTTTCACATTATGCATGCATGTTTTCCCATTAATCCCTTCTGTCTCCATATAAACCCACATGTTGAAATGTAATGGCCTGCCCTACACTGTGTCAAACACAATTGATTGCAATTAGCTCTGTAAGGAGTGAGGCTATTCATTCAACACACACACACACGAGGTATATGATATTTGACAGCTCAATTGACATGTCAATCAAAGTGATAATTTTGAGCGCATGGTTATGTTTACATGTGTGCTCACTGAAGCTAGGAATCGAAGATTACTTCTGTTCTCTTCTTAATAATAGTTGAGTTTTTTTAAATTGTGTTTTGAGAGAGTATTTGAATACTCGTTCGGAAATACCATCACGAATTCCAAACCTGTAAAATGGTATTCGGAACAGCCCTAGCTTGTACTAAACCTGCCCAGGCATTGATGCGAGCATGTAATATGACATTTCATTTAAAAACCCAACCAATCATTACCATATTTATATAGGTAACCAATTTACAGATGTGTTAAGATGAGCAGTCTGCTCAATTATCTTAGCAAAATGGCTGCCACATCCAAACAAGTGACATCAGTGAACATACAGGGGCGTTTACCCATTCACAGTCAAGCCCCAGTACAGGGAAGGCTGAAAGCTCTTTCTGCAGCAAGGGCCACAGTTGCTCCCATTCCTCTTCAGAGTTGATCATCACCGGGGTCACTCTCAGCAGCTGTTCTGGAGTGGGGATATCCACCAGAGGTGGCAGCAGTTGTGTGTCCTGACTCTCCACATCCTCACACTCTGAGTCCACGATATTTGGCAACGGTGCTGCTTGATGCTCTGTAGATGTGAGCTCCTGTTGCACAGGACACAGAAGTTCCACGGGATCTGCTGCTTTCTCAATGGAAGGCAGTTGCTTCCTCTTACGGTAGACTCGCCATAAGAGCAGCCCTCCTAAGGTGGCCCCCATTACTGTTAGGACCGCAGGCAGGCGGCCTCGCGGAGACATGTTGGCTTGCGTTGGGCTTGGCTTGAGCAGGCTGTGGAAGTGCAAATCTAAGGTGGAAACATGCAGAAGCCATGAAACCCATCATCAACCATGACACGTGGAAGGTACAGCTTTCTCCTGTATCGGCATTGCCTTTCCTACATCAGTGGTAGTCCTTGTAAACCCAGCTTTGCATCTGTGCTATAGACAGGCTCTGCATGCTTCTGGGACACAAAGTGTGTATGATCACGTTAGTAAGATCAAGTTGATTACTCAAATTGATGACAATGTATCAAACAAATTCAAATATGTCTAAATTAGCAAGCTTGCTAGCGACGTTAACGGTAGCTGCTAACCCTGGGCATGGGATTATATTCAAAAAGCAAAACAAAAGTAAAATGCCTCTCAGGTTTAGGACTATGTTACTGTTCCTGACATGTCACTCAAGCTTCATGTCTTCTTATGTCACAACACAGACAGAAACTCGGTTAAGCTAGCTGCTTCCATTACAATGCAGAGAGCGTGCAGCCACAGTATCATGCCTAAAGTGTTCCCTCAAAAGATATGATTAATTTGTCTACAGTGTGGACAAACATCCCTCCATACTATGTTTAACATGTTTTAATGTAGTGTGCTTTAGCCATATTTACCTTTAAATGATTAGTCTTAATTTGCCCCCTTCTGTTCCTAGACTGACAAATTTGTCAGTTTTCAATGTAGGCAACTCACTACCGTACCGGTAACCCCGTTAAGAAGTCACGAACAGGTCAAATAACCACTTCTGAAAAGCAGGTACTTTGTTTACAGTGCTGCAGTAGACATAGTCTACAAATGCAGTACGGTAGTAGACAAATTACCAAATTTGGCGAGGGCAACCAGTTAGGCACCACATCGACGAAGTAACGTAGCAAGCACACTCTTGTAGCGTCGAATATCAATCATTTAACGACAGTAAGTGGGTAATTAATTATTTTTGCTGTAATTATACAATTTGAAGTTTCAACGAAAATGGGCTATTACCTTTACGTTCCCACCTACTGCTCAACGCCGAATTAATGCACATGCACTTGTTGTTACTATCAGATATATCTTCTTCTACGTTATATTTATAATAACTAAGGCTGCTGGAATCCTGTTATCGCGGTAGCGCCGCCTGTTGTGCGGCAGAGGAGCACATTCTCAGACCAGAGGTAAAAGTGCATTCAAATTCGGAAAATTGAGGCGAACCTGTTTTAACGTGGTTATATTATTTATATTATAGTTATTATACCTATAAGGACTTTGTTATAGTGTAAACATTTCAACATGTTTAATTTAAAGCCGAGAGAACTGAGCAATATTAGCATTATTAGCATGAAAGCTAATATTACTCCATTCTCTAGTTTAAATCAAACCTTTATATTATCTTTGTTAAAACTGTATGTCCGGGAGAAATCCATGTGTTTTAGCAGAAAACTACCTCATCAGACAGGGGTTCCCTGTTGTGAACTCAAAGCAAAAAAAAAAAAAAAAAGTTTGAAAAAGTTTGGAAACATGCTGGTTTGAACATCCACCTGAAAATCTTTCCCAGTTTCCAAATTAACTGAGCATACAAAATATGACAAACACAAACGTTCCTCTAGCCCCCATACATTTATTCAATGTTTTATCTTCAGTATTTCTGGAAATAAATGGAATAAAAGGCATGAAAGAATTACGAAATGAAAAAAAAAGAATAGATTATATTCACAGGGTTGATTAAGAAAGTTCAGCAGAGAGCAACCAGACAGAGCAGACCAAACTGATAAAACTGTTTTTTTCTGCTGCAGCCAAACAAAACAAAATAGCCAAATCATACTGTTTAGAGATTTTAGTGGCAGCCTGGGCAGCTAAACAATCTTTTAACCAGTTTCTTAGCTCCTACACCGTTACAGCTAACCTACCTAAAACCAGCCATTAGCAGTTAATCATCCAGTGAGGTAAAATAGTCTACTTTAGTGCTTGTGCAAAATATAATATTAGAACTCAGCTGTTTAAAAAAAAAAAAACGCAACAACAAAAGGCAGATTAACGGAAGAGGACAATACCCCTTGTGTTAAAATAAAGTTTATTTAAAAATAAAAACACAGATAAAGAGAGCACTGGTAAAATAACCAGGTAGTTGGGAGACAACCACCATCATTGCTGGGTCTATACTGATTGTTGCTGCAATGATACCCTATTTACAGTGAGATGCTGCACGTGCAATTATGTGATGTACAAATTGCAATCTTTAAAAAATTAAAAAGCAGTCAAAAAAAACAAAAGGAAAACAGAAAAGTAATGCAGTCCCTTCACACAATCTCTTTTTACATCACATTAAAATTTGTGTGTACAGTATAGATTCTTTATAGATATATATTTATGTATAATATACACGGTCATTTCTTGTATACACGCACATCCACTCATCATAGCTAGCCTGTGCCTTTGGCAAAGATTACTTACAAGTCTTCTGTTAGATTCCAAAGCTATTTAAAATATACTTAATGCATAAAAATAAAGATTTTGGCATTCTCTCACTTCTTCTGATTGTGAAGTTATTAATGAGAACCTCTCGTCTGGAGGCTCATGTCTCTCAGTGCTGCAGTCGTCAGTTTGTTTAGTGGGAAAGAGTCTCGTCTCCTTCAACAGGGGGCGCTGGGAGCTGAGCGGTGTCTCTCCAGAAAGGTCGGGGCAGAAGGGGGCACAAGGGTATGGCTCCCCCTTGCTTCTCCACAGGGTATTGAGGACCACGCAGATCCAAAGCAAGAACAGAACAATACAAGACAATGCTAATGAAATGCCTGGTGAGCTGAAGCCTGTTTTCTCCTCTCCGGGCTCCGCCCCCATTTCTTCCCATAATGCTCAGCTCCAATCATCCTCCATGTTACCTGCTGCTGTGTGTTTATGTGTTGTTCTCTCCCAGGAATAGGCTCAGAGCTGGATCTCAAAGGTCTTGTGCAGCTCGCTAGAGAAGGGGTTGGTCGGGGAGGGCGAGGTGCGCTGGCGAGAGCGGCTCTCTAGCGCTGCCCACTGGGCCTCGAAGGCATCCGTCTGCTGCTGGGAGGGGGCCGGCGGGGCGGGGGTGGGGGCCCAGCCTTCCGCCCCGTTGAAGGCCACGCTGCCGTTGGAGGGCTGGGGGGGCTTGGTGAAGGGGCTGGCGCTCACCGCAGCTGCCTGCTGCGAGTACTGGGGCGCCGCCACAGGCGGGGCGGGGTATGGAGTCTGTGTGGCCGAGCCAAACACGTTGGCCACCATCTGGGAGGGCGTGATGCCCATCACGGGCACCCCGCTGAACGCCAGCCCGTTGGACATGGGGTAGGGGTCCGGGGGTGGCGCGGCCGCGTGGAAGGCGGGCTGGCGCGGGGGCAGCATGGGCACGGAGGCGACCAGCGGGGGCATGAAGGCCAGCGGGGGTGCGTGGCACACGGGCATGGGGCTGTGGAACGGCTGGCCAGCGGCTGCGAGCACGGGGCTGGGCTGTGGGGCCCGCACACACTTGGACACCTCCTCCAGCCAGAGGTCTGCCTCGGACGGGGTGCGTCGGTGGGAGGACACGCCCGGGGAGGAGCTGGGCGGGACGAGCGGGCCGGGGGACGACCAGTCACTGCCTGCTGGAGGGAAAGACGGACATCACAACCCTCCCCAGACACCACTCAGCAAGACTGAGCATTGGCTATCATTCATATGTTCACAAAACAAGTCATGACCGCTTGGGAAGGCTACACTAAATCTGGCCATTGACCAGTGTCTTAAAAGGTATAGTCAGCGACTGCAAGTTGACTATACCTACACCAAAGATTTCCTCGAGGCCCACTAACTTACCGTTCTCTGTGCGTGCTGAAAGGAATATTTCAGTAATTCCACACAACCCTGGCTCCGCAAACAGGAATATAAACAAAGCGGTAGACGGCACACAGCAACAATATCCTAGCCTTTGCAATGCATATTTCCAATGTGTGGGGCACCCTATGATATTGTTTTTGTTTTGAAGCTAGCAAGCGTCCACCAGAATGACTGACAATACCTTTAAATGACATGATGCATTAGCCAAACATATAGTTGACAGGACACACGGTGATAACAACAACAAAACAAAAACAACTCAGACAGTGCATTGTTCTGAGGCGATTCAGACGACACGCAGGCGTGACACAGCTCCTTACCTGGCCGAGCTGAGGCAGGGACACCTCCTGGGGTCTTAGCCCAGGGGTTAGTGTCTCGAGCAGGCAGTGGAGGGGGCAGACCTGGGGGGTTAGCCGTAGTGGCAGTGATAGTTAAGCCGGGGGCCGTGCCGTTCACTAGATGGAGAGACAGATGCTAGTGCAAGCCGATGCCCAAGCTTGATGCTAGGTGCACGCATGCAGCACATTCTCATGCAGCACAATAACACAGTCATTTCATTCAAAGGTGCAAATGATATTTGACAAAAACTTATGTTGACAAATGAACGTGTACAGTAGCTAGACCCTCCCTTGTGTAGCCACAAGGGGCGCTAGCAATGTTCATGAATGTCACGGGCTGTGATGTACTGTATGTGGTGGTGCGTGGGGAGTTCAAACCAGCGACCTTCCAGTCATCAGACTGCTCTCTCGCACGCACGGCTTCTTCAGTGGTCTCACCTGGTGCCCCAGGAGACTGGGGGGACGAAGGGGGCTTGGGCATCGGTGCGGAGGAGAAGGGGTCTTCAGGAGGCCCACTGAAGGTTGTGGTGATCTGGGAGCACAGAGCACTGATACTGTCTCCTTCTCCTTCTACCTCTGGGACTGGGGGGTAAGAGCAGAGCACATGACACACCGCTCACAGCCAACACCAGCAAGGATAACAGAAGAGCACATGACACATGCCACACACTGACACTTGCCATAAGCAACAGACTGCTGAATTGAGTGTACAACCTCTCATGTTTTCATTAGCTTAAGTGTTAAACTGCTGTTTATATCAGAATATTGATCCCACTGAACCACTATCAGCAGTTGTTATTTGTGTTAATTTCCAAATGGAAAGGATATTCACAACCAGCGAGGCAAAAAGCAGCGCCTAATGAGAAATAGAGTGGCTGTGCCAGTCCACACGTTACACATTTCAGTTGTAGTTTTCTAGTTTAACAGCTTAAACTAGCCTCATTTTAGGTCAACATTAAACACCCATTAATCCAGATAACATGTAGCTAATGTGAAAGCTATGGTGTCCAGCATTAGGGTACATTAGAGGAGCCACAGCACAACACAAGAGCACTGGAGCCGCAGCATAACTACAATGTAACCCAAAGGTTAGGGCACTGTAGGGTGATATTACCAGTGTTTGTTATGGGGAAGTCAGACTTGCGCTGCATGGTGAAGGGCAGGTCGTTACGCAGCGAGTACTGACGCTTGAAGGGAGACGTCTTCTGGCTGAGGGCTGGGAAGCCCCTGAAGGAGCCCTGCCTGGCCAGGGCCTCGGCGGGCGCGTGTCTGCGGGGGATGGCCTGGGCACCCAGGGCGGATATGGGCGGGGAGGGCGTGGGGGACGGGGAGCCGCCCTGGTGGGGGGGCGAGGAGTTGGCTGCCGTGCTGGTGGCGGAGCTCACAGGGGCCTTGACGTCGGACTCTGCTTGCACAGCGTGTCACCACAATTAGCTTTCACACTCTGTAATGCCATTCACTCACTGACACATTGAATATCGCTGAAACACTGGCCAAGAAGCCGACCTTTCTTTGCATCCTGCAGCTGCCTCATGACCTCCTCGCGCTCCGCTGACTCCGTTGCCGTGGTAACGCGAAAGGAGCCCTCACGGGTGAAGGTGGTCCGGTTGGCGTCGTAGGTGGCCGTGACGCCGCACTCCTTCTCCCGCTTCTGCTTGCGCTCCAGGCAGGCGGCGAACGCACAACCCACGGCGTGGCTGAGACGCTCTCCCTAGGGGCACAGGGGTGGACTACATCACTGGGTGTAATAAATATACAGCTTTGTAAAAGCATCGACCATTCAGTAACAACAGCAGCCCACATTAAGGCAGCGATGAGCCCTTACGGAGTCCTTGATGGCCATGAAACAGTGACATATCCAGCGTCTCGTGGTTCCGTCCCGGCAGATGTAAGAGAAAGCCCGCTCAAAGTTCCTGTCGGGCGCGCAGAACGACACCTTCTCTATCGTCTGGTCAAGAATCAGATCCTGAAAATGGAGAGCATCAGAGTATCTGCTTGGATTACATAATAACCACTGATGACCTAACCTGAGGTTGCATTCACACTAGAGCTTTTGGTGTTGACTTTGGTGTTTTCGAGTTCACTTGAGCCGTCCGGTTCCGTGTGTTGGTGTGAATGCTCTCTTCCGAACTTGGGTGCCCACCCGGGACCAGAACCGTGTCCTCCAGACAGCAGAGGCCTCGGGTGCAGTTGACCTGAACTCCAGTGCGGTTTGCTCTGGTGTGATTGCTATGCGATCTCTGGTGCAATAAAAAGCTGCTGTTTTTTATGGTTTGTTGAGAGGTTGCATAACATCCAACATGCAACTTTTCGATGTATAGGCTATACAATTTCCTGAAACAATCGGCCGGCAAATCAAGGAGCTCGATTTCTACCATGTGATATTATTGTCCAACCAGGAGTTACCGCTACTGTGACGTAGGTATAGTTCACTATGATAACCTAGCTCTGTCGCTTGCAACATTGAACTGATTTTGCTGTGACTAAACTAAACTGCAAGTAACAACACTGTTTGCTTACCTTCGGGGTATATGTGTGTGCTCTGCAACTGCAAGCAAATATAAAAACTCACTTTGCATTACAGCCAAAAAAAAAAAAGCTACATTTGAGCAGCTTGCATCAATTAAATCCTGCAGGACCTATTTATACTATAGCGACAATGCCATACATATTTGGGTTTTTACACAGACTCGAAATAAACAAAATGATGAATATTAAAGCAAATGTGTGACGCTCCATTTGGATTTTTCCTCCCTTTTCCATTTCACGTTGTTGCCATAGAACTATGGTTGTTGCCCAGTGACATGAGAATGTTCCGGTTGTTGATGACATTAACGGTCCGGGGTTCATAGCCATAAATGTAATGTGAATGCAGACCCTGCGGGGGGCAGGGGGCTAATCGCAGTCTGGACCAGCAAACGGACAATGTGTGAACTTTCACTTGTGTAAAGGTTACACACTAGAATTAAAATTAATTCAAAAACATGCACACCAAAGAGCTCAACATGTGCTGTAGTGACACCTGCTGTCCGGCAGGAGTCAGTACAACAGCTCTTTTTGTTGCAGGTGCAGAATAATCTATATTCATCCTGGAGGTCACTGAGCCACAAAGACATGTTACTACTGGTAACAGCAGATGCATCTAATCAGACAGGCTCATCCAGAGGCCGTACTTACCTTTGTCTTGTCGTCCACCACCCTGAGCCCATCTGCAGACACCCACAGCACGGCACGCACAGCCTTCTTCCCTGCCTGCAGACACAACATGGGCACACGTCGTCAAGTAAGCCAGCCATCTCGGCCTCCATGCACATCACACACCCTCCGACTACTGCCGCGCAGTGAGCGCACGTGGAATATTCTACACACGCACTCTCGCACACCGCCTGGAAAGAAGAGAAAGCACTGGAAGGTTGAGTCAGTGGTGAGCAGGCGGTCCAAGGGCTGTGTGACAAGAACCCACATATTAAACAAACAGGAAGGAAGAGAGGGTGGTTACATGATGAAGCAGTTGTCAATGTAGCCTTTAGTTAGAATAGTTATCACCAAGACTGTGTGTGTGTGTGTGTGTGTGTGTGTGCACGTGCGTGCGTGAGGCTGCTTAGAGACAACCGTTTGTGCACTAAACTGTTGTGCAAGAGAAGCTGATGGGCACACACCAGTCCCAACACACAATTGCGCACGCACGCACACACACACACACACACACAAATAAAATAAAAATAACAGTGCCCCTGCCCCGGCTGCGCGCGCGCGCACACACACACACACACATGCAAGGTGGTGATGGACCCCGGAGCACTCCCTCCTGACATGGGGGTGTAACGTGAGGAGGGGGAGAAAGAACGCCAACACACTCACAGCAGCACACTTACTTTTGCAAAGAATCCCTTGAAGAACTTCCTGTCCTGGAAGTAGAAGTGTAAGGTGGGGGGAGGGGCATGGGGGGGGGGGGGGG
>JAODTR010076639.1:2880-15171 GCA_025399935.1 Amblyopsis rosae | reverse complement strand
TAACGCTAGTTTGCCTGTTAGCACAATATGACACGTACCGGTATATCTTGTCTTGTCCCTTCAAATAATAAATTCCTAAATTTCCATGTGTGAAATGTTCCATCAGCACAATTCAAAAATTTGGATTATAAGTATAAAAATATTTGTAATATTGAATATTTTGATTCACAATACCGTCCACAGATGCATCCACATATGCCCTTGATAGGAAACAGTAGGGAAACAAAAGAACAAAAAAAAGAGTATCTACCGGTATAAAAGATATAAAATCAAAGCACTTGTGGGATTTTTGTAAAGTTCCAATGAACTCAATTGGCTATTTAAGTATTATTCTTCCACTATGTTCACGGTATAAATAATCACAGGTAGCGGGTTGCACTATTTTGTCTGTGTTTTTACTCATAAAATCGAGTACAAGTACATTGACATTTAAATGTGTTGACCTCCCCTTTCCTAATCAATAGCAAGAACAACCTGTGCGGGTCTTTCAGTTTAACACACAAGAAATAACATTACATAACATACGCATTGTTTTCCCCAAAAAAGGGCAGCGGAAGTCAGTGGCAGTTGGTCTTTACAGAAACAGGGGAAGCACAATTACATAGGCTACAACATGGCTGATATTACTGCTATTGAATTAAATCACTGGTGGGCATTAATATTAAGCCTTTCCTGAAGTAACCGTTGGCCTAATCAACTGACCTTTCTAATTAATCTGTTAAACAACATTGTGCCATGTTGCATAAAAAGCATATAAATTATGTCAATGGTAAATTGACTGCATTTATATAGCGCTTTTATCCAAAGCGGTTTACGTGCCTGACATTCACCCAAAGCTCTCATACAGTAGACCGCCATTGAAGCTGAGCATCAGGGCGGAACTCAAAATGACGCGTTATGGTCTGTTGTCCAATTAACGTTGATATTTTCTCTGCTCTGGGGACCACAATGAATGGTTGGTTATGAATCGTTATCAATCGTTACAGCTGGAACCCAGTGCTCGCCTGCAGTCTGCATTTTCTTCAGACTTGTTTACCTACCAGGGTGTTTTTTAAGAAAGCACAGCTTTCCTACAGTTATTGTTCTTACTGACCGTTAGCGCTGCTCCACAATGAAGAGGAATGTTGTCATTTTCATTTAGAACATGAAATCAAACACTTTATTTGAATATTACATTTTTTATCTAAACTATTTCAGGAGTCTTTATGAATTGCTGTTTTAAATTGCAATTATATATGTTCAAATATTGCTACAATAAATACTTAAATAATAATATATAACATACAGCATAGTATATGAATGTATTGTTATCCAAAACATTCATAAATATACTTTATGTATTGGTACTGTATGCATGTACAAACATGATCTACAGAGATCATGTCAGACAATGTGTGGCTAAAGCTTACTGTACACTCGACAGGGAGAGAGACCTTCACTGCAACGTACTGCGGCTGTATTAAAAGGGCAACGATATGAAATTCTTCTGTTCAAGTAATTGATTTAACCTTCTCCATTTCAGCAAATCTCAAGACCAGGAACTCTTGGAAAAACTACCTGGAAAGGTCAAAAGGCTTCATAAAAACTCTTCAGTTGTTGAGTATTGACATGATGATATGCTGTTGTGGCAACTGCCTTTATCTGGTCCAAGCAATGTGTTAAAGGTCAGAGGCAGTCTGCCCATTCTGCTGCAGCAAATGGTTTCTAAGCAATTTGTACATCACAGAAACAAAATCAACCCCTTTTTTAAACAACACAAAGTGCAGGCTATGCATATATCAAATAAGTGTTCAAATCTTTTCATGACCCACACGTTTAAAACTAGCACATTTAATCACCTGGGTGTACAGTCTGACTCAGAGCCCCAAAACAAACTACTACCAGTGCACTATTGCCATTTATATTACTTTATTAATGTAATATGCACAGAAAAATATACAATTAAAAATTCAAGCTTCAGCAAAATTGCTTAGTAACATCAAGCTAGCTATAGCACAGCATTTGAGTCAGTCTTATGAGCAGGAACAAGGGTTGCTGTTGAAAGGATTTTACAGCCAGATGTGTGCTCGAAAACAGCTCTGTCACGTGACCCCATGCACACCTGATATCAATCTGAAGGCTATTGTACATGCAGAGAGAAAATGCATGTGTTAATTTAGTCTAAACGGCTGTTATGTTTGGCAGGATATAAGGCTAATGGCTCCTATCTGAAGGTTCTGGGTTTGAACCCTGCTGTCCGTAACTGTAAGCATCCCTGCACAAGGAGCCTAACCCATACCCGTTCTAGTGTGTCTAGTAGTGCTTGATAAACTATCTCATTGTACACAATTAAACGTGTGTTTCTGCCTTTATGTTCTGGGTATTTATCTGCCATTACATTGACACAAGACATGCAGTTCTCTCTCTTGGAACATATTTTATCCTTACTCTTGGAAAAGTATTACGGCATTACGTTTTTATTACTATGCAGCTTTCATACATCCAAGATCATAATAATTATTTTAAAACTTTAACTAGGTACAGATAATGCCAGGAGCACGCGCTCTCTGGACCTTGGGGCTCCAGGTGGAGAGTTTCAATCGTCGCGGTGATTGACGAGTCATTCTTTAAGGTGTCTCTCATGGCGTCACTAACAGAGCTGTTCCATTACGTGACTCAGATTGTGGGCGGAAAGCGGTCCACTTAAGCATTCTGCGCCAGCACTAAAGGCGCAATACTCTTTTAGTAATAATAGTACTTGCTACAGCTGTGTTACTTTATTTTTATTTTTTTCTGCTATTGGCATTTCAATAGATTTTTACTTGACATTCAATTGGTCTGAAGAATGTAAACCTGTTTGGATGCAGAGATAACGGCACACACACATCGCAAGATAGAAGATTTCAACACAGAGAGCAATGACTTCAGAGAGAGGGAGAGAGAGAGAGAGAGGTAGAGAGAGAGAGAGATAGAGAGAGAGAGAGAGAGAGAGAGAGAGAGAGAGAGAGTTGTAACGGTGGCCAGCCGGCAGCACTGTGCAGTAAGTTACGTATACCTCACTCTCTGACACCTCAAGGACACTCTATGCAGGGGTGCCCAATCCTGGTCCTGGGGACCCCCTGCCCTGCATGTTTCAGATGTCTCCCTGCTACAACACACCTGATTCAAATGAGTGAGTCATTATCAGGCTTCTAACAACCCATTCATTAGAATCAGGTGTGTTGGAGTAGGGGGACAGGGGTCCCCACCCCTGCTCTAGTGCCAGATGCTATAGGGCCCTTGGGCTTTAGCATCCCTTGCTAAGGCGTTCGGTCTGGGGTCCACGCGTACAGGGTTTGAGTCCGGGGTTACATTGTCACAGGTAATTATGACTTGAAGAACCATATTTGACACATTTACATACAATACTGTACAGTAGCTGTAAATATTCAAAGAGGATGTTTATACAGAGTTCACGTCACATACAGAGTAATAAAGATGCTGACGTCGCATTGCGGAGAATGCGTTCCCTCATTAAGACATCAAACGCCCTAAATAGATTGTGCTACAAAAACACCAACACTGTTGTACAAAATATCGTTGCGTTCATCGAAGTGTCTCAGACCAGAGAGGAAGCCTCACACCCACAGTACATTGTCCCTACAGCATGTCTTCTGCAGCGCAGGTGTGAATGAGCCAGTGTCCCTGCTGCTCAGACCGCACACAAGGTCTGCTATAGGTCGTACAAAACATGACCCGTATTCATAAGATTTCATCCAATAGGAGTGCTACTAAAGCACCATTTTGGATCTAGTCTAGCAGCTGATGACAACAATTGGCTTCAGTGCTTAAAATGTATTTAATGTAAAAATAAAAGAAAAAAAGCATATATATATATATATATATATATATATAATATATAAATATATTATATATATATATATATACACACACATACAGTATATGCTTTTTGTCAGTGTGGTGTAATATAATTTAGTAATTTAGTACCCTTCAGTAAGGAAATAAATGTAGGTGTGTGTGTCGGGTTGATGTAGATGTAAGAATTTATATTTAACTGACCTCATGAATCCCAGATACTACTCCTATTGTCAGAGACTTTATAAAACGGGTACAAACTAGTATAAATCTAACGGCAAAGCACCAATACCACCATACAAACACAATGCAGTTATTCCTGTCAGAGAGCTTCAGGGAGCTAACAGACTTTGCTTGGCATTTAAGGCTGTAATGTATTTCATTAGGTTTGTTCTCAGAAAAAGGCAAAATACACCAAAAAATTAAAAAACAGAAACAAAAGAGGAAGTGCATTGTGGGACAAAATGATTTACAGATAATGTGGCCAAACTGACAGTTGAGAAGTGACAACAGTTGATGATGTGGCTTGGCACATGTGTGTGTGTGTGTGTGTGTGTCTGTGTGTGTAGTAAAGCAGGAAAGTAGATACTTCCCAGTATAGCGCAACCCTGTGGTCAGAGCGAAGATGCTGGCACTGTTCTGAACATGAATGGCTGACTTGGATGTTCATTGGTCCACAGCAATAGTGTTCTCTTAAGTGGCTAACCCGGGCCCCATTTCAGCAAGCAGGTTTAACCAACTCTGAAACTAACCCTGAACTCTTAACAAACTCAGTTTTCACTTAACCCGCTACAGTGTACAGTGATTAGTGGTGACAGGCCCTGCCTGCTAAGTTACGGCCCACATGGTCCACAGAGTTGCAGGAAGGTAGGTAGTTTTTTCCGTCATAACAGTAAACTGTATTGGTCCTCCAGGCACATTTGCTCCCTGTCAGGGTAGGGCAAACCATGGTTGTGGAATATTGGACTGTTATAACACCGCCATGTGATATATTTTGGAATTGACACATGCACGCATGCACACGCACACACGCACACACACACACACACACACACACACAGGTGTAACTCAACAGGCAGAAACATACAAAACATGTTGCACTTAATGAATTAATATACTGTATATATATATATATTTTTTTTTTATATAAATATAAAAAAGAAGTCACCAAAGATAAGATGTAATAATATAATCTAAACAACGCTCTTCTATAGTAGTGAATATCTGGAAATAACAAAACAAAAACATATTTAAAGGAGACACCAACCCTTAAATACAATGCAAACGTTAACATCTATAACAAATAGAAATCCACCCATTCCCAGGAAATGAGACACACACACACACACACACACGCACACACGCACACACACACACACACACTAACACCTGATCCCAAGTGCTTCCAAAGTTAGAGAACCTAAAGGCCTCTGCTCCATCGGCAGTTGGTCGGCTACTGTAAATCTATAAGCAACATGTATGCAGATCTCTGTAGAATGTGCAGGTTCAAAGGTCATGTTGGACAGTAGACTGTGGTCTATTTCAGTGGTTCTTATAGTGGGGGTCGCGAGACCAGGGGAGAGCTTCACAAGATGGTTTTTATAAATTATATAGCATTTTGAAATGATTGTAAATATCACATTTTAGCCATAATTGTTGTCACGACCTGAAAGGTTTGAGAACCCCTGGTCTATTCGACTGTTTGGGAAACTGTTTGCTCCATTTGCTGTTCATGATTGTACGCTACTTCCTGTAATAATGAATAACAGTAAATAAAGTTTGTCCAAAAAAAATTATTCTCCCACTCAAAATACACAGAATGGAGGTTTTGACCATTAAAATACACGCTAAAACCTAAATTAAACCTAAATAAAAGGGTCTGCTACTTCGAACAAAGCAGTTATAGGTCACATGGGGTTGAATTCTGCCTCAGGGTTGATATTCACTTTAAGACACAAAGATAAGAGAGCCCCTTTGTCCCGAGAATGGAGTCAAAACATGACCCCTTCACTATGGTGTTGGTGTAGTCAGATGTACCCCAAACAGTTCCAGGATGGATAATACCCCCCAGTTAATTAAATAATCTGATTCACCAAACCATTAATCCACTGAGCCCAGCTGGTGTGATCGGGCCCTAAATGTCCCACGACTCTGACCGGGCTTCAAATATACAGTATACATGTTCCGTTTTTGAGTAGAATCTCGTGAAATACTCATCGGCTACTTGTCCGTTGTGTGTTGAAGCCCAGCTGCACGCTACTGGATAGATGCAAGGGTAGAGAAGTCATTGAGCGTTGTGTGTTGAAGCCCAGCTGCACGCTACTGGATAGATGCAGGGGTAGAGAAGTCATTGAGTGTAGAAACGCTGGGATGGGGAGGAGACAACAGGAGGGAGGGGCCAATTGCAGCAGCAGACGGTTGTGGGAGGGGCTTGAGGCAACCTCTCAAGGAGAGTTTCTTTAAAAAGCTTCCTCTCCATAATGACTGATTGTAGCTTTAATATAATTTACTTGAGAACCTCGTAATCACCTCAAATAGTTCAACAAAAGACAACAGCTTTGGAAAGTTTCAGAAAGTTGCAGAATCCCTTCTCTTAGTTTGCTACACTTCCGTTTGGCGCTGTGCTATAAACACAAATGTCCCGGCTGTGTGTCTTCCTATAGAACACAGCAGGAGAAACGTTGGTGAAGTGGGACACCGCCTGTTGGCTTTAGGTCTCTTCTTCCTCAAGCCCTCCTGTCTCGTTGTCCATAATGCCGCCTCATCCAACTGGAAATACGTTACACTTCTTTTCGCCAACTGCCCCAAGCAAGGCAGTGTGTTACCATGTTTATAGTCAAAGGTCCACTTGTGTTTACCAGGAGAGTATTTGAAGTCCTCTGATTTGTCAAAACCAGTTCTGGAACAGAACATTGCTCCATTTACTTTTGGCCTCCATTAAACCACTTTAAACACGTCCAAAATCTATGAACCAATAAGCACATAAACAACAGCCTTTAAGGCTTGAATAGTATGAGATATATATAGGATTGACCTGGGGGACTGTATGGTCCTCACAGCTGAAGATACATTCTCTACCTTCTATGCTGTCCCCATGCAGTACAATGGATGCCTATTTCCCAGGCTGGCCAACCGTGAGGAAGGTGTCTGTTTATCTCCCCTCACCGCAAGCTTTTTGCTCCCGGTGACACGGTAGCCTCTTGCTCCAATGTCCCATTACCTTTTATTTTTCCCGCAATATCAGTTTTCATTCAGCGGGCAGTGCCTCTCAGCCTGCCACGGCGGATCATGTTCCACAAGGCCACATGTGGCCCTCGGCTCTTAAAACCACGATAGCTGATTTCACTGTATAGAAACAAAACAAAACAAAACAAAAAAATCCCCAAAACATTGATGGCACCAAATTGATTATTGTCTTCCTATTGACCTATTCAACACACCTGGGCATCCTGGAATAAATAAAACCAGGTTATCTGATATCTCTGTATAGTAAAAATACAAATAAAATCCTCAAAACCTTGATGGCACCAAATTGATTACCTATTGACATATTCTACACCTGGGCATTCTGGAATAAGTACATATGAATCATATCCCGTCCTTGTTCGTTAGTCTACCACCTCTCTGCATGAGCGGGTACGGCAGCCATCAATATTTCCCAGAATGCCTCAGCAGCTCCTCGTCTCCTCCTCCAACCCCCCCTGCCCCGTGCTCCCCTAGATCCGCTTCCCGTCCTCCCTCTCCCTATCCCTACCCTCCACCTCCCCCCCCACCTCCTCCGCCCCCCCGCTCCAGGCCAGCCTTCTGGTCGGGGGGCGACAAGGAGGAGGCGCAGGAGGAGGGGGCTCGCGCCGCTAGAGGGTGGTGATCTGCGTCAGCTCCGTGTTGGAGTTGCCCGAGCACGGCGGGTGGTCCTGCAAGCGCCGGGGGGGAAAGTCGGGGTCCCCCACCAGGGGGAGCTCCACGCCTAGTCATGCCGGGTTGGGCGTCCCGCCCCCGCTGCGGTCCCCTCCGCCCGCTCTGCCCAGCCCCTCCCCGCCGCTCCCCAGCCCGCTGCCCGTCTTGCAGCCGTACGCGGCGGCCACCTCCCGGGCGATGCTTCGCATGCGGCCCGACTGCCCGCCGCCGTCCAGGCGGAAGGCCGGCGGGCGGCAGAACTCGCGGAAGCAGCGCTTGAAGTTCTCGTCCAGGAAGGCGTAGAGCACCGGGTTCAGGCTGCTGTTGGCGTAGCCCAGCGCGATGCACAGGTGCATGAGCACCAGCGTGGACAGGCTGCCCAGGTTGAAGCCCAGCCACTGGGCCAGCGCCATGATCTGCACGGGCGTCCAGCACAGCACGAAGGCGGCCACCACAACCAGCACCATGCGCGTGATGCGCCGCAGATTGCGGTCCTTCTCCTTGGAGCCCGACAGGATGCGCACGCTGCGCAGACGCTTCACCATCAGGCTGTAGCACACACTGATGATCGCCACGGGGATGAGGAAGGAGAAGAGGAAGACGCAGGTGCCGAAGACCGGCTGCCAGTAGGTCCTGGGGTCTGGCAACACCACGATGCACTCCACACCTGGGGGAGGAGGGAGGGAAGGGGGGAGGGGAGAACTGTAGATGATTGGGAACACCCAAAACTAGTTAGCAGTTAGCTAGCGACAATATTTGAACTAGCGACCATACACTAGTTAGCTAGTGGCCATAGTTAGTTACTATAGTTAGTTAGTGACCAGTTAGTTAGTGACCATAGTTATCTAGTGACCATAGTTAGTTACTATAGTTATCTAGTGACCACTTAGTTAGTGACCATAGTTAGTTAGTGACCATAGTTAGTTACTATAGTTATCTAGTGACCACTTAGTTAGTGACCATAGTTAGTTAGTGACCATAGTTAGTTACTATAGTTATCTAGTGACCACTTAGTTAGTGACCATAGTTAGCTAGTGACCATAGTTAACTAATGACCAGTTAGTAGGTGAACACAGCTAGTTAGTGGCCATAGTTAGTGACCATAGTTAGTGACCATATTTAGCTAGTGACCATATTTACTATAGTTAGTTACTATAGTTAGTGACCATTTAGTTAGTGACCATAGTTAGCTAGTGACCAGTTAGTTAGTGACCATAGTTAACTAATGACCAGTTAGTAGGTGAACAGAGTTAGTTAGTGACCATAGTTAGTGACCATATTTAGCTAGTGACCAGTTAGTGACAATAGTAGTTACTATAGTTAGCTAGTGACCATGGTTAGCTGGTGACCATAGTTAGTGACCAAATAGTTCACAGCGCTCCGTTGATTTAAAATATGATAACGTAATTTCTGACAGAATGCGTTACCCACAAGGTAAAGAACCCAAAACTACATCGTCATAACCTGTAGCACTGTCTGTAAATTACAGTTTGCTGTGTGGGACAATACATTATACAATCCAGAAAATATTATCAGCACCAATATCAGCTGCATAAGGATGGCAGGGGGATTCAGATTCAGAATCTCTTATCTGTAATATGTAATCTCTAAATTATTATGTATTGGGAGGAAGATGAGGAAGAGAGAAATAGGAAAATTGTAGACACAGAGTCCCCTTTTCACTAACTTTCATTAGTTCATTAGTTCAGATCAGGGCAATGCCACTAATCAGCAGGTGGTTAATTGCATTCCCCGGAAACCTGGTCCTCATCAGTTCCGGACCAAAGGGTTGGAGTGAGCACCGCAGAACTGTTGCCACCAAATCTGTGCTCAATTACATTTAGATGCTTGGAAGGTTGAGAGGAACTTGGCAACTAATGTGGTGCTTGGGGCT
Organism: Amblyopsis rosae; assembly: GCA_025399935.1. Lineage (NCBI taxonomy): Eukaryota > Metazoa > Chordata > Actinopteri > Percopsiformes > Amblyopsidae > Amblyopsis > Amblyopsis rosae. The sequence continues at coordinate 5,546 of JAODTR010076639.1, read as the reverse complement.
CAAACATCTGCCGAATTACAGAGTCACTCAAAGTCCCAAAGCGAACGTCAGAGCCATGTGTTTATGTTTTCAACCCTTATTATTATATAACTTCATTATATTTGTGTGTGCTCTGTGGTAGAGGGAGGGGTAGAGAATATGCATGCCAGTGAGAGGCAGTGGTGTGTAGAGAGGAGAGTTTTGCCACTTAATGAGCACTCAGGTGCACATACAATAACATTCTTTTCCCATATGGGCGTCATATGTGATAATTTTCCTGTCCTATAAGAGAAAAAAAATGTATATTTTTAAACATGCTAAAATGTAGTCAAGGAGTTGAGTGAGTGAGGGGGAGGAGTTTAAAAGCAGCCTCGCGAGATCAGTACGGTCTTTAGTTTAACTTCAGTTTGACTTAACCGAGAGAACCATTCTGGAAAGCTAACCCTGCATTCACGCCGCCGACGTGCTCAGCTAGCAAAGAGGCACCGTTCAAATTCATTTCAAACAGACGCCAGCGTTTCTCTGCGACAGCGGGTGGAGCCAAGATCAGCGACAAAGTTGCCCAGCGACAGCGACAGATCAGAGTTGAGAACGTCTCAACGAGCTGTTGGTGACGGAGTTTGGCGACTACCAATGGCAGGACAGATGTTCTCTCTCTCTCAATAGCTATCTTACAATCCCTCTATCTAGTGCCTGTTCGCTGTTCGTGGTCAATAGTTAGTGTAATAATAGTATTAATAAAGATTTTTTTAGGGTATGCACACTATTTATGTATTTGATTTGGGACTTTTGTCAATATTAACAGCAGCATTGATGTGTCTCATCACACTTTTACCCTATTATTATAGTTTACAGCTCAAAAATTAATATTAGGGTGCAATTACTCTTAAATGTAAAAATGATACAGCCCAGATGTTGTGACATTACCTGTCTTCATAAGTGGGGACAGAGAGACTTGGCGTGCATTTAACAGCGAAGGGGCGTGGATGGGAGCTGCATATATGAATGCTAATAGGCTTTAAAATGTAAATGTGATAGTAGATGTGGATTGCAAATGTAAATGGTATGATAATGTCATGTTAGACATGTAGAGGAAAGGCACAGATTTGATCTATTCCTGGACGGTGCTGTACTTTGAGAGCAGGAGTTGGGGGAATTCATGAAAGGCCAAATGAGTGACAGCAGGGAGATTCATGATGGAATATTGGTTAGTGGCAAAGGGGTCCTCGTCTGACCGGTACAGGGGGACCGGGGTGTTTCAATATGGAGCGGTGGGACAGAATGCAGGAGAGGGGGAAGGGACGTTTCATGAGATTGGATCTCCTCTCGTCATCTTCAGCAGGATTACCGCCAGGGGGGAGAGGGGGAATGAGGGAGAAAGGAGTGGTTTTTGTTTTGTTTGTTTTACCAATGCAAATTACAACTGAGACGCTGACGGCATCTGATTGGAGGAGACACGGCAATGATGTCACAGGCTCTACATATGGCGACATAATATCCCACTTTATTCATAAAGCCCTGCCAGAAGTGACTCACGTCTGACGCTAAACTTTGTTATACGTATACATTTTTATTGGCTTTTATAGTAGGAAGTAGGTCGCACACGCACGCATACAAGCACACGCGCACGCACACACACACACACACACACACACACACACACACACACACACACACACACACACACTTTCATTACACTGTTATGACAAACCATGAAACAGCGACATTAGAAGCCCAAACAGAATGATGTATTAAACCTGGTGAATACTGTAATCTAACATATGTCAATAAACACACATTGTACGGAATTAAACCCACCCTGCTGTTATTGCTTTACAGTTGCTTGTCTTAATCACCAATGCAGGGCAAGGAGATATATTGCACAAGATACCAATGAAACCCGTGTATTTTACATACTAACATTGAAATTAATAATATAGTAGTACTGGTTTTTATACTTGTTTATACTTGATATACTATAGCATTCTATATAGTAGTATAACCTTACTATTATCTGTAAGTATTACTTTTGTACAGCTGCGCGCTTCAGAGAAAAACAGTGGACTAGGGAACAACTAGCTCTATAGAATCTCATCTGCTACCTTTTCACTCCTCTCACCCACTAATAAATCAATCAATCCATTATTTATTTCATTCATTCTTTCATTCATTCAATAGTTGGCCAGGTTTCTCTCTCTCTCGTTCCCCTCTTCTCGTCTGTTAGCATCCTCCTCCTTATCCCTCGCTATCCTGTACCACACTTGCTAGCATCCTCATTTTCCCTCACCATTGCGTACCGCGCGTGCTAGCATCCTCTTTATCGCTAACCGTTTCGTACTGCGCATTCTAGCATCCTTGTCTCTCGTTCTCCCGTACCGCTCGTTCACTCATTCTCATCCCCTCGACGCCCGTCCTGCTCATGTGATCGATCTCTATCAGTGGATAATGGCTGCACTTTGCCTGTTATTCTTTCACCTTCCCCCCTCGTGCTTCATCCACCTTTCATTTCTTCTCCAACTGAGCACAATAGTCGCTCTCTCCGGGGGCCAGTGCTCATCACATCTGCTGTGACTGGACACCGCAGAGTGTCCTGACACACAAAGACATCGACCCGGCGACCGCAGCCGCCCCCCGGGGGGGGGGGGGGGGGGGGGGGGGGGGGGGGGGGGGGGGGGGGGGGGGGGGGG
>JAODTR010076628.1:0-15171 GCA_025399935.1 Amblyopsis rosae | reverse complement strand
CCCCCCCCCCCCCCCCCCCCCCCCCCCCCCCCCCCCCCCCCCCCCCCCCCCCCCCCCCCCCCCCCCCCCCCACAGTCCATGGGCAGTGCGCAGTTTGATGCAGGCCTGGGCCCAGTCCACAGCTGTTGGAGCGGGGAGGGTGGGGGCTGAGGGGGTGTATGTTATTTAATGATCTGAGGGCAGTCGCTCCAGGCTTTAGCCTTGCGTTTGGCCAGGGCCAGCCAGGCAGGCTCTGTGGATACCTGGGAAGAGTCAGTGGATGGGAAGCGCTTGGCCACGTCCTTCACAGCTGGCGGTGATGGGGTGGAGTCTGTGATCTCAACTGAACCACAAAGACAAGGACAGACCGTTAATGATGGCAGCATAAAATAAATTATTCCGTGCTAACTATTCAGTGTGAAATGTCGAAACAAGCTGGTCATGTTGACATTCTGTTGTCATTCTTACAGATTGTTGTTTACTTATAATATTACCTATTAATTAAGCAATTGACAAATGTTATTTACTAGCTACATCGGCTATTGGCTAGTTGTCAAGTCGCTTAGGATAAAAGTGTCTGATAAATGTAAATGGCCACTTGGGATTCATGTAACAGTTGAGTTTCACCCCTCTGGTGAAACAATTCCCACACGTGGGGATTTACTGTATGTGTACCTGTGACCGAGCTGGGCAGAGTGTTGGCTTTCTTCAAGTGGTCTCTACGCTCAAAGCGTACCAGGAGACTGTCTGGTCTCTTGGGGTCCTCTGTTGTCTGAGGTATTGAGGGACTTCTGCTTCCACTTCCCTTGCTCTCGCTGGGGCTGACCGATGGTACCTGATGAAGGTACATGTCATTTAGGCAGCTGAATTCAATTACTAAAGTAAAACATTCAACTTTAGTCATATTAATAGGCATCATTCTATTATGGCAACATTTTCCAAATTTGTCATAACCCAAATTTGGGAGTTATGCAGTTTTGAGATAGATACTGTACATTTTGTGTTTGTTTTTGTGATGTGCTTTGCAATAGGTCAAATTAAGATTTCAGTCTATTGGACCGGTGTGTGTTGATATAAGGAATTCTATTGATTAAATACTGTATACTAAAAGAAATGTAATTAAAAGTACATGATTTACTATTACATAAAACATTATTGAATAAAAGATTGGGACATCTTAGACCAGGCCATATTTAAATAAGTTACATTAAAATGTATTGTATTATCATTTGTATCACCATGACCAACATGGACACATTAAAATAATACATATTTAACAAGCAAAACATTGTTCTTAATTATATATTTTTAGATTTATAGAAAAGACAGAGAGAGAGAGAGAAAGAACACATACACTATCTCTGTCCCTGGACTGCTTCTCAGCCAGCTTGGCCTCCCTCTGGCTGCGGCGATCCTCTCGGCTCTGCTGCTGCTCCCTGAAGCCCTTCTGCTTCTGCAGCGCCAGCGTGATCCACAGGGGCCCGGCCTCCCTCTCCTGGGCCTTCTCATGGGCCTTCTCATGGACCCGGGAGCTGTCCAGTGAGTGCCTGCTTTGGAGGGAGGGTTTTTCTGCAGGACAATGCACAGACAGCATATTACCATCTTAGGGTCTGTGCGTGTGGAGCACATTGGGCTGATTAGACACTTCTCGCTCCATGCTGCTGCAAACGCCACTTTGTCTGTCATGGATATGCACATTGTTCGCACTGCTACTGTTAAGTTAGTTAAAGAACCAAGGCTGTGTGGTAATATTACTAAATGTAGGTGAACAGTGATGTTTCCCGTTTCGGGGAAATGTGAACCACGGGACATTTTTAAAAGATTGCATTTAAAGGTAATTAAGGGCAGTGTGGACAGTTTATTGTCTATTAGGACGTTGCACTTTTACAGTATTTGATTATTACAATTATTAGCCGAATCAAAACAAAGCAACCTCCATGGAAGGAGTGTATACCTTCACCTCCACATAGCAGAGCACTGACCTTTCTTCATGAGCTCCGTCTTTCGGTCCATCTTCTCCCTCCAGGGGATATTGAGAGAAGGAAAGAAGGACTTCTTCTCCTTGGGCTCCTCGTCCGCGTGGCCGCTACGCTGCAGCTGAGCCACGGCTGAGGAGCCCTGGGCCCTGTCAGCCGGCGTTGTTCTCTGCCCCTCCCCACCCACGGACTTGGGCAGCGGGGAGTGGGGAGGGGTAGGGACGACCGCCGCCTCAGCTCTCTGGTGGACCGGCGGCGCGGACAGCGTCTTCTCGACGTCCACGTGCGGGGCGGCGCTGAACGGCCTGCACGTCGCCTTTGCCTGGGGAGCGGCGGCGGAGGGAGAGGTGGTGGAGGGGGATGAGGGGGTGGGGGAGGAGGGGGACGGGGTTGGGGTGGCGCACGGGAGCCTGCCGTCCCCTGGGGGCGACGCGGGGCCCGGCCGGTGTGAGGACGCGGGCGACGGGTCCGCGTCGGGCTCCATGGGCGCCATGGGCGCCAGGGGCGACGGCACGCCGTCGAAGCTGTCGCCGGCGCTGTAGCGCTTCCGCCTCTTCTCCGAGGACTGCTCGCCGTGGAAACGCAGCGAGAAGTTGGTGCGCCTCAGCTTGATGCCGAATGGAGAGGGCGTGTCCTCGCCCTCCTCCGCCCTCCGCTCACCCCCTCCTCCTTCTCCTTCCCCCTCGCCCTCCTCTCTGCCCTCTGGGTCCCCACCGCCGCTCCTGGTCCCCGCACCCTCCGGTTTGGCTCCCGAGCTGGGAACCAGGAAGGAGGGGAGGTCTTTGGCGAACATGCACTCCTCGGACCCTCTCTCTGCCACACGCGCTGTTTTACTGGGCTTAGCCCAGGATCTAGGGTCCGCAGGAGGGGAGGCCGCCTCGGGGGCGTCAGACAGAGTCTCCCTCACCCCCTCTTCTGGACTCAGCAGCTCCGAGTTTCTATTCGAGTCTCCGAATTTCTTCTTGGCGGGAGTTATGGAGAACTTGGCGCTGGCAGACATGGTCTTCCTGAGGTTGGCGTGTGAGAACGGAGGCTGGTTCAAGTCCTCGCTGGAGGGCCGCGTCTGGCTCCTGCATGGGATCGGGTACTCCTCCGTCCCCTTGAAGATCTTGGATCGGATGCTGGCCCATTCTGCCAGGACAGCCGCACTGGACTGGTCTGTGGAGAGCAAGGCCTCGTTGAGGGATTTGGTTTTAGCCGACTTGCGGTCGGGTGATATCTTGCTCTTGGTCGGCGGTGTTCCCTGGGCCTTGCGGTCCTCACCCAGGCCCAGCAGAGACTTGCAGGCCGTGTCTTTGATCTGGTCCATGTTGACGGCAGTCCCGCAGAGCTGAGCGCCGGTCACCAAGATGGCCGTGTGAGGTACGTACTGGGACGACGGCAGGTTAGGAGAGTCTGTTCTTTCGGGAGGGGAGGACGTGGCGCCTTCTCGCTGGTCGGCCGCGGCGCCACCTTGGTGGCCGCTGGCCGGTGTGACAGGTGTCAAGTTGACCTTCTGGAAGAGAATCTGCTTTTCTCCGGAGGACACTTTAAAGGAGAACGGCCTCTGTCTCTCCTCCAGCTCCCTCCACCGCAGCTCCTCTGCTTTTCTCTTCTTCTCCTGGGGGTCCGAGGGACCGCTGGTGTCCTCGGTGGAGGACCTCCTCTGTTCCTCCTCCGCTCTCTTCCTCTCTTCTTCCTCCAGTTCCCGCATCCTCCTCTCTGCCTCTAGCTTCTTCTTTCTCTCCTCCTCTTCTCTCTCCTCCCTCTGTCTCCTTTCCTCCTCTCTCCTCTTTCTTTCGTCCTCCTCTCTTCTTCTCTGATCTTCCTCGCGCCTTTTCTCCTCCTCCTCTAGCTCCTTCTGTCGCCGCTCCTGCTCCTCACGCCGCTGCCGTTCCTCCTCTTCCCGTATCCTCCTCCTCTTCTCGTCCTCCTTCCTCATCCTCTCCTCCTCCTCTCTGAGCTGCCTTTCTTCCTGCTCCCTCCGAAGACGCTGCTCCTCTTGCTGTTCGCTCAGCCTTAACTCCTCTGCCTTCCTCCTCTCCTCCTCCTCAAGTCGAAGTCTCTGTTCCTCCTGGTTTTTCCTCCTCCAAGACTCCCGTCTCTCCTCCTCCTGCAGTCTCTGTTTCTTGGAGATCTCCCGGGGTTCACGTTGGGGATCTTCTGTTGATGCGCCCGCGGCCTCCTCGTCCTCTTGAAGCACATCAGGCAGGGACAAGTCTTGGAGGTCCTGGAACACAGAACACAGCATTATTATAGTGTTCTGTATAAATACAGTACTGTATAAGTGTACTGTAGAAATACAGTGCTGTATGTACTGTATAAATGCAGTGCTGTATAAGTGTACTGTATTTATACAGTGCTGTATGCACTGTATAAATACTGTACTGTATAAATACAGTGCTGTTTGTACTGTATAAATACAGCGCATACAAAGGAAATATTTTTTTTAAATTCATGACATAAAATTTGACATTTAAAATCATCAATGATTTTAAAATCATCCTGAAATTCTGCAAAAGCCCCCCACGAACCCTTGTAGGTTTCTAAACTCACGTTTCTAAGCCCACACAGTACTATATTGCGTCTTTTTTGTCCCACCTGTGTAAAGCGCCGGTGTTTGCGCGACACCCTCTGATTCTTCGGTTTGACAGCCAGTTTATGCTTCGCAGCGGTGTTGTCTAGGCGAGTAACAGACTGTGACACAGCATCTAGGTTAATGGACTCAATGGTCCCACTGGGCAGCAGGACCCGTTTAGACCTTGGGGACCTGACTGGAGTGCTAGGTGTCCTGGCCTGTTGGGGTCCCGGGGTCTGCTAGGTATGGAAACACACACGTGGGAAACAGGGAAACAGGGACATTCTGACATTTTGTAAATGTGTAAATAGTAGGAACATGAACAGTGGTTTTGGTTTGAAGCTCTCTGCTTACTTTCGGCTCCATTTCTGTCGGCCCAGCCTCCACCTGGGCAAGCACCTTGAGAGGGCTGTGGGAAAACTCCTCTTCGTCTGAACTGCCCTCATCTCCTTCATGTCTCCTCAGAGAGGGTGGCTTCTGGCCAAACTTAATATTTTGCGCTATCTGTCTCTGTTGAATCAACCAACACATTGTAGTATAATAAGACAGAGAATAGGAGAAAACACAACTGCACTTTGCAGACAGGCCCACCTGCAGATTCTTCACTTTGTCAGAGACGTTTTCCTGGGACATGGTCTGATCCAGATCAGGTACCTTCGCAGGTTCCTCTGGGGTAAAGATGCTTTCGTGGGAGAGTGCTCGAGACCCAATGGGATTCAGTTCCCTACAGACACGGGTACAACACGTTGATTCATTTGACTGTTGAGGACACACATCAATGTCCCAGAGACACCCACCGCAACTGCACACATTGAAAGCCTATAAAAATAGTTTTAAACATTGATTTAAGCAGATCCTTTCCCTGTTTTTACCAGATCCTGAAATTTTTGTGAATACAACTATCTTGTATAAATCTATCCTGTGTCAAATTAGAAGTCTTGGCATTCAGAACATGTGGAGACCGTGTTTACAGTACATATTCTGATTGCTATAGTTAATTAATATGATTCTGAATTAGTCAAAACTATGTGCCTATGTAGGCTCAGAAAACAGACATCTACATGTCTTCGAAATATGACCTTAAATTAATGGGAACATATTAGATTAATTCCATAATTCCAACAATAATGGCAAATGTGTGTTGATGTAAAACGTGGTAGCTGTTCAGCCTTTTGTAGGGCTTTTATCAGTTAACAGTAAAAGCCAAAAACCACACAGCAAAAGGAAAATAATATCCCTGCTTGAACTAAGACAAAAAGTTACCGTACAGTACCGTAGATTCTGATTGGCCGCCTCGTCATCAGACACAACTCCATTGCACACTTCCTCCGTAGAGAAACTAGCCTTTAACTCTGCTGCGGTAAAGTGTCTCTGTGCTTCTCTCTTCTTTCTCTTTCCGAACAAACGTTTGAAGGGTTGGAATTTTCCCTGACGTCTCCTCTCTGTTGGCAAGAGAACAAGAAGGCGATAACCACAGGATATAATCAGACCATCAATCTTTATTGTAGCTCACCCTACGGTGAGATATATTTGAATACAGTGCTTGTGCAGGACTTTTGCGACAATGAAATGAGATTGATTGTTAGATCAAAGCAATGTAAAGACAATAGGATGGAATGAATGGAACCCCTTGGCTCTGCTGTTCATACTTACCAATTTATGCTGTTCATAAAAACAATTACTTTAAGAATGAAATGAGGGGCTTTGAATGCAAAACACAAACCTAGGTTGTCTATCAATTAATTAATTCAAAACAGAAGTTCCTTGTACAAATGGACCTTTGTCTTTATATCCTTATCCTCTTATCATCCATCCTTGCCATATGTTTTGTGTATCCTCCCTATAGATTCCTTGTGATGCCGCCATCATAAACAAAGTATGTAGGAATTTCTCTCAACTATGTGAGGAAGAGTTAGGGTAGGACATGGTCAGACCATGTGCCTTGTTTTGGCCTGTGTATGTGTGTCTGGGTGTATATGGTGAACCAATGGGTGTCCAGTGGGTGAGGTTACAAAGCTACTCTACACCACTGTAGAGAGATGCGTTCTCTCTGTTGGTGTCCCTTTCAGTGCTATAAGTAGCAACTAGTGTGGGATTTCACTCTGCATGCTGCTCACTACACACTAAAGGCATTATGGGAAATGATACACTAAACTCATTCCACGCTCGGATCCCTGACCTCAGAATTTGTGTCTCTGTGTTTGTTTGTGTGTGGGGTGTAATTAAAGAGTTTAATGGCCGTGTGTATTGGTGCCATCCACAAGCGAGAAGTAGCAACAATGATTGACAAACACATTTAAATAATAGTAGCCTATCTTGTCCATTGTGTACTGGTTTGCCTAAAAGGGGAGGCACATCCTTAGGTAGCTCCTCACTGGGTATATACAGCTCGGAAAAAATTAAGAGACCACTAAACATTGTTTAAAATGTAATAGTATAAATATACTGTAAATGTAAAACATATAACATAAATAGAAAAATTATATAAATGCAGATCTGAAAATACATATATTACATTTAAGTAAAAAGTGAAAATGTATGAATAGTAAAAATCTGGTGATAAGGCTGCATTGGTCTCTTAATTGTTTCCATCTGTCCCACGCTGAGTGATATTATACGGTGGTAAAGTGCTGTCCTATTTCCCCACAGCATGCCCCGCTCATAGTGCTTCTGCTCTGGTTCACTGGCCCCATACTGTGCTGCCTCTGGCATGCTCACACACCCATGCGTGAAACAGAAAGCACACGTTAACAGGAGCATAGACCACTCAGCACAGCGTGACACTGTAACCAACTCTGTAGGAGCATGCACAATAGACTACGCTACACCGATTACACTGCTGCTAGTTAAAGGTATAGTCAGTCATTCTGGAGAAAGCTTGTTGATACTTGAACTTAAACAAAACAAAAACACCTCTCCCTTAAATGCTGTATAGGGTACTCCCGCAGTAGCTCTGCCCCTCAAACTTAAAATGCAATGCCAATGCTAGGATAGCATTGTGTGGTGCGGGCTGCACCACTTTGTTTGTGTTTCCAATGGCTGGGGCTGTGGACAAACACGCACACAGGACGGGCAGCTAGCAGACTGTAAGTGTTATTCGCTGAATTTGACTAAAGGAATATTATCTTACAATCGCTGACCATTCCTTTAAGATGAACGTAACGTTATAGAATATAGAATCATCCACTAGGCAAGGGTGCATTTCATCATTCATCAAACGTAATACAACTCAGTTAATATAACTAAACAAGTCAAATGTGTATTTATATTTTAAGTAACTATTTACTTTACTTAAACACTGTTATTCTGAAATTTCACTAATCTGCATTATTATTATTATCAACATTATGGATATTGTTTTTTACATTAAATAAAATTAAAAGGAACTAATGGTAGTTATAAATTATAAAAAGGCAGCTATTCTAATGAAATATAGTGAATCAATTTGGTTAAGCCTACTCAAATAAAATAACTGATATAATAACATATGTAATCTGTATGCAGCCAGCAGCCTTATCCAAATAATCAAATAAACAAATCTGAATATTACTAAATAAAGTTAGGAAGAAGTCACGTCAGAAAATCAGCATGCCTTATGCCTCTGAAAAGCTTTATCTTATCTAATCCATCACCACATCACAGCACACTTCTTAAAGAGACAGTGAAAACTAACGTGCTGTCATCTCCATACTGTTACCACGAAATATACACTGTCTCTTTAAGACGAATTCTGAAAGCGCTATTTTCTTTTCCTATTTACCTGGGCCTTTGGATACGGTTACCTCTAACTGCATGTCATGCTTAGTTTCCCTGGCGTCCGTTGCCATGGTCACTGCACACCTTAGCTGGTGAGAGAAGAGGGAAGTGAATGCCGGGATGTTGTTATCTGCTTTATTGAGAGGGTACGCCATGGGTCAGATAAGAAGAAAAAAGAGCTTATTGAAGGAAACCCTGGGTCTGAGAATGCAAGGAAATATGAGAGTTCAGTTAAAGGGCACAGCACTCACTTAATGTGAGCTAGAGTTTGTCAGTTTAATGCTTATCTTGCTGTAGCCTTCTCATCAATAAAGCTTTGCTGCCCTCTCAGCTCTCTTGGAATGTCCCTTGGCGGTAGGTTTGTTAGGTCATGATGGGCCCTCTGAGACCAATCTGTTAAAGCTTGTTGGTCTACAGAGAGTGGTCTTTAAGAAACCAGTGTACAACACAGAGGTCAGTCATCAGTCAAGGGTCCTGTGTTACTAAAGTGACTCGAATTCAATGTCTTCTCCTAAATAATTGCTCTGTGAAAGAACTGTGAAAACAAATCACTCAATCACAGCCACTGTTGTTTTGAATAGTGTTCCCTGCCTGAAAATGCCCATAATGCCTTGCCTAGAAATGCTCATATAGCCAGTCTATAAAATCTATATTCACCATATCACGTCATAGTAAGAGCAAACTTGTCTGAAAACCACATAAACCATATACAATTATACGACAGAAAACCCCTTGCCATTTGCATTTATAAATCGGATAAAATCAAGACCAAGCCACAGAAAGCTTCCTGTACCAGCAAACACCTAGTGCAGTCGAGCCAGAGGTTTAGTGTTTTGCAGGAAATGTGCACTGTGTAAAACCAAAAACCCTAAATATGTAGGTGTGTGTGTGTGTGTGTGTGTGTGTGTGTGCAGCATTTAAAAAGAGAGAGCTTTGCAATGGAAGGCTGCATGTGTGTGAGAAAGAGAGAAAGAGAGAAGCCTGTTGTCTCTTGTGGGATCAGCATGTCGTAGGCTTCCTTATTGAGGGTGACAGGACTAGACAGACCCTCTTAGAAATATCTCGGCCAGAATGCCCTTTTGTCCTGTCTGACTCCAGTCAGTACAGACTAGGGAACAAACAAGCACATTTGCTAGCATGTGTGTGTGTGTGTGTGTGTGTGTGTGTGTGTGTGTGTGTGTGTGTGTGGGTGTGTGTGTGTGTGTGGTTATTTGTGCAGGTCTAGTACACAGATGCATGCGTGCGTGCGTGTGCGTGCGTGCGTGTGTGTGCATGCGTGTGCGTGCGTGTGTGTGTGTGTGTTTGCGTGCGTGCAGTGGAAATGTGATTCAGTGATTTGTACGCCTACTCAAAGGTGTACAGGGCAGAGCAGGCTGCCTGGGCAGACTGGCTGATGGGTCACAATGCTGAACAGGTGTGTGGGTGGTAAGCACATGCGCTTCAGCCTGTGGATGAGGTGTACCCCTGCAGGGGGCAGAACGGGAGGGGCACGGAGTTGCAGATGGGGAGGATGGGGGAGGATGGGGGGGTGGGCACAAGGAGCAGCTATGTGCTCTACAGAAGCGGGGAAGGGGGCTCCTTTGACAAGGTTACAGCTGCATTGTAGTGTAGCAGTGTAGCAGTGTGGCGTAATACTCCATTGCAGCCCTGCAGCACGATCCAGCAGCAGCTCAACATCGCTTGACATTGACTCAGGTCTGCGCCGCGATGGGTCAGAGAGCCACGGAAATCCAATGGCACATATAGGTGAGAGCCGTAGCCTGCTTAGATCGTACACAGCTTTGCAGAGGAAGCAGACAGACGTGTGTTACACGCGGCGTAACAGTTTACCTATTTCAGCTGCACAGCTTGAGAGGGCTGCGCGCCACTGCAGCAAAACCTTAGGGAACATCGATCTGCCCTTTTGCACAACGCTTGTTTTACCCTGATGAGCGTCGCTGCTGCTGCTGCTGCCACTGGGACTTTGGGCTGACATGGTGGGGAAATACATACAAAAGAAGAAGAAGAAGAAGAAGAAGAAGAAGAAGAAGAAGAAGAAGAAACAACAAGTGTGAGGGTTGTTATGGTTGATATTTAGGGACCTGTGGTGGGAGTTTGGCATGGAGGGTGTGGATATCGAGATGAGGAAACATTCCGACATGGCTGCACTGAATCCACAGGTGTGTGATGAGAAGGCGAGGTAATGCGTCCACGGATCTATGGCACGAAGGGATTTTACACCTGCCGATAACCTCACCAGGCCACGCGCAAGCACAGCCGCCTCCCCATACCCTACTCGGTGTGCCGGAACATTTAAGTCGCCTCTCGTTTCCACGGCAATGGTTTTGCAAACGACAGCACCACAGAAGACATAATATGTAATCAAGTGACACGCGTCAAGCCCCTCATTACTGAGACTGGACTACTGTAGCTGACGTGACTCAAACAGAACTGCAGACATTGCAGTGCTGAACGCCATCGGCACGTTATGACATGTAAGAGCAAGTGTCACCAGCAACAACAACAGACCATACAAAGTCAACTAACCATGTCATAAAGACGCAAAACAAACAAACATCTGGATTCAACACATCAGTAGAATGGCTGAGTTAACTCCAAATGGCCAGGAAAATCGTCACCACCGTGGTGGTTAAGTGGTTAAGTTATTAATGTGTCGGTGTGCAGCGGAATAACAACAAACACAGTTGCTGAATGACCATGTCATTATTTGTTACCTACAGCTGTCTACTTGATATTTTTACACGTTACATGTTACTAAATGCCTTTTACTATACATAATTCCCAAACTATGTAAAACAGCAAAACAAAATTAAAACTGCAACTCTACAAAGACAAAAACACTAACACCTAAAAGCTCAAACTATAAGGGAGACGACTTTCTTCATATAAGAATGCCATCTTACCTGCTAACGATCGGCTGCGTGCACAAGGGGGTATCTGTGCGTGTGCGGCCGTTCCACCTGCCTGCTGTCACTGTGGAACTAGGACATTACTTGGAGTCAGGTGTCACATACAGTGAAGTCTCGCCGTGTGCGTGTGTGTGTGAGAGAGAGAGAGAGAGAGAGAGAGAGCTCAGCATCCTTTATATTTTTACAATGATAAAATGTTGATTGCCCTCGCAAAGTCAGCCATGCACTCTCACACGATTACGTGTGAGACGTCGTCGCCGATGCATGTTTTTCTCCATGGCCGGAACTGCATTGAGGTCCCTTAAGTACAAATGCATGTTTTAGAATGGCATATGTACGTCTCTAAGGCAAATAGTCAGGCGGGAGGAGGTGTGACCCCTGGACTGGATAGTCGTCGCTGAGTGTCGAGAGAGAAAAGAGCTGTTCCACGGTGTCTGTAGATGTTGCTGAGCTGAGGAAGTACAAAGCAACACTTTGTTTTCCCAGCCAGATAGTCAGCCCATAAGAACAGAGTAGCATTCATCAGTTGAACTGCCAGACAATGGCTTTCATTGTGAATAAACAACTAAATGTGTACGCATGTGTGATTGTAATTGTGATGTGGTGTGCCACAGCTGCTTAATAATATAGTAGCCTATAGCATAATAATAAAGGATGTCATTCTGCATGCTCAATTCCAAAGCCTTCTCAGCAGATCTATAGGCACTATACACATTATGAGAGTTTCTTTTATTTTTTTATTTAAGCATTTAAGCAAGCCCTCCTGCCTATAATGTCCACTAAGAAGCAAATAGCTTTCACATAAAATGATAAAATATCACCTGAATGTCTTGTCTACACCAGTCTGGCCTACCAGCATAGTGGGCGCTGGTTGGCATAGAGTTACATGTAACATCCCACCCTTCCTTAACTCCAGTTTGGGCAGGAGCACACTGCAGTCTCATTAGAATATGGTAATGTTGCTGGCTGTTCTCAACCTGGATCCTGCATGTATTATTACAGCACCACAGCCCATCAAAGACAGGCAGCTCTCTGACAGTTTATATTTATAGAATCCCCATTAAAGCACAACAACAACAACCCACTAACACACACACACACTGAGTGCAGGTTAAGTCATGGGAGAGAGGCACAGAGGCCACAATCAACCGCTCTCTGCAGTCTCTTGAAATGTTTTGTGTGAAGTGGACATTCAGTCATCATAACGACAATGTGAATCTTAATGAAATATTTTAATTTAGCTGCTCATTTTGACAAGCCTCTCTGTGAACAGTTTGTCAACTCTGAAATGTGTTACAACATTTTTAGTGGGGCATTTTAAAGGGCAGGAATAGCCTACATGCTGATTTTGCAAGGGCATACATGCATAGGCTACTTTACGTGTGTTGAACGTCATACTGGTTAATAACATTAGAAATTGCATTACTACTGGGATTTCTCCACATAAATTAGCACACGGTATCTCATAAAAATATCAGGTGGGAAAATGTAATTACAGTTTACTTTAGATATTGCTAATCGTGTCTAAGATGAAGACTAAGGTTAAACTATATTTCTCATTCCTCATAAACACACCTCCACCTCCACTAATTTCAGACAATTTTCTATCTGTCTGGATCAATAATATATTTGAGTAGAAATGTTGCATTTTTGCATGTTATAACAAATATGCTCGTCAGCTTCTAATGAAAATGCTAACCTAATCTCTCAAAATCAACAATACAGATTGTTTTTCGCCATTCTTACTGTAATTCTATTCTCACTGCATGTGTGCCAGAAAACAATCAATTCTCCACTGCAGCACTTAAATAATGATTTATTTTTGCAGTGAGCACTTTGCATTTGCTTTTGTAAATAGAACACAGTCATTCATAATCCATATCAATGGATTAATCCATATAAATGTTCATATTGCATTAGTCTATGAGAATCAGTTAAAAAACCAAACCAGCTGCAATGACCAGCATACAGTAATACAACAAAACACAATTACTGATATTGACGATTGCTTCCAAATCTGTGTACATTTATGTCCTCTGTCTATGGATGAAAGCCAATTGACTGACTGTAAATGCAGCCAGTTAAAGCACAAACGAGGCAACCCCTAAACCTGTTAGAGACTGTGAATTGACTGTGGAGACCATATTTTAGCTTCGTGCAAAGTAGGCCAGTGCAATCATGTAGCCTATAGGCCTATTCGGGAAGCATTCCATTTGACACGTAAATCCAGATGCACGATAAGGCACTGGACTAAAATGTATCTGAGACGTTTAGCGTCTGTCAAAGACGTCTGGGACTGAGGCGTCGATGTACAACCGCAAACATATATGCGTAACGAGATTAAAGGACGCGCACTGCCAATGAATGGTCTATGGCATATCATCTGAAAAAGACACAGCGAGAACAAAGAATATGGCCTTGGATTTTACCTATATAATCACAAAAGGATTTAATGTGGTATAAACGGACTAGTTCGCTGTGATTATTGATCAAAACGAATTTGGCGCAAACACACTTGCATTTATCATCAGATCAAATCTATAGGTCCGTCCCAACACATAGGAACAATGCACGCATCTGTGAAGGATGGAAGCTATGCAGGTCAATGAAAATGAGAGGTAGGTAGGTGATACTGACAAGGTCATCATCAGCTTTGTGAAATGGAGTATGTTCATATTTACGAAAAGACAATGCATGAAAAATAATTCCACCACCTTTTGCGTGATCCTCTGATCCTCCGATCAGCCTTGAAGTTGGCCGCGGCGCTCCGTGCCACCACCGCTATCCGACCCTTTTGTGTTGCTGATGCTGCGGGTGCTCGCGACGGACACACGCACGCAAGGCTACACTGGCAGCTTGATCCAGAACGGCCCCGCGCAAGTGAAACGGGAGGGTGTGGCTGCAAAAACAGACAGCGATCATGTGCAATTTTGTTTGTCACGATGAAGACTGTAGTTTTAGGCGTATGCCTACGTCGGCAAAGGATCTTAAATAATAGCCTAATAAGTATGTGAACATACTTGACTCTTAAAAAGACAACCCCACAATGTCCCTCTCTCCCCCGATATGATATGGCTGTAATGTGAATCAGGCATATCGGCTAGCTCTAGAAATGTAAATCTATTTCTTCACAATATGCACGGGTTTATGTAGTCTAATGATATAGGTTTAATTGAACAAGCATGTATTTTTCACCTAAATTAAAATGTTACATTTACTCTAGTCTACTATACAGATAATAGCAGAACTCGACTACAACACCCACAATTCCGTGTTGGAGTGGGCACTTCACTTTTTTATGAGAAGGAGTAGCCAGTCTATACCGTAACCGTACACTACCGTACCGTGAAGTTAACTAGGCTATGGGTATGCGGCGCTACGTGGGAGTAGAGACGTAATTAGCTTCTTCGGAGAATAAAACACCAAGAAATATACTTAGAAAACTCGACACAAAGCGCGTAGAGGAATTATGCTTCCCAGAAGGCATGATTATATTATGAAAAGGGCAGGCGGTGCAATGAGTGGGTCAGTTATGAACTTTAGAACAACGGTGAGTTCGGGTTCTGTACGCCGAAGCTCTGCTGTGTTGCCTTCCGTGCTGACGTTTGCAGTGATTGTAGCGTCCGGAGGCCTGCTGCTTATGATTGAGAAAGGAATGCTGAACAGTATGGAGACCCCCCCCCCGCGGGGAAGCGGCAAGCGGTCAGGCTACATCATACAGGTCAGAGAACATAACCCCGCTGCAGACACGGAGTCTCAGGTAAGGAATGTGGTGGTCTCACATTGTGTAGGGCTACCTTTTAAAGTTACACTCGTCGGCTACTTTGTAACAGCCCCATTTGCTGTCTGTCCCAGTTCTCTGTGTGTGTTTTTGAACACAAAAAGTTCTAGCCTTCATGGTTGTAGGGGGAGGGGGAGAGAACTGTCGTATTCGAATGCTACTCCATAGGGAGTAGAGAGGAGTCCATCCATCCATCCATCCATCCATCCATCC
>JAODTR010076617.1:0-15172 GCA_025399935.1 Amblyopsis rosae | reverse complement strand
GTTTGGGGTCCCTTGCTGAAGCTGCTGCCCCCGCGACCCGACTCCGGATAAGCGGATGAAGATGGATGGATGGAGTTATTTGTAGCATTGCCACAAGTAAACAAATTCCACAGTGAATCACTTTGCACATTGCACCAAGTGCAATGGGAACTCTCCCCTCCCTGTCCACACCCAATCACGGATACTGTTGCCATGTATCACACATGCTAAGAAGACGGTAATAGGCTATTGATGTACAGCAGGCAGCGGCTAATGTTGAAGTAGTACTTCATTATCACGCTTGCTAAATATAAACCCAAATCAAAAACACCTCTCCCTTCAATGCCTGGGGGTGCTCCCTCAGAAGCTCCGCCCCACACATTAGAAATGCATTGAGAAGGCTATAATATTGTTGTTGTGTAGTTGGTCTGCACCACTTTGTTTATGTTCCTATTTACAGAGCCAGGGCTGTGTAGGAGTACAATATAATTTCTTTCTGCACACACAGAGTATTAATCTAGCGGACCACAAAGAGAAATTGTGTGAATTTGACAAAAAGTGTAATAGCTTACAATCACTGACTATACCTTTAAGACAGATGTGGTGCAGTATGTTGTTTGGTTTGGGTGTAGTCGTGTAGTACCACAATCAGGCCGAGGCACCTCTGACTCTTCCACAGCATGCTACGAGGACACTTAGCAGTTCTGCTACTGGTCAAGTGAGGCTACTGTCAACAATGGCCCTGAGCCTGCTTTCTCGGTATGCAACGCAGTGAGCCAGACACGTGAATCAAATGGGCAGACACTGAGGAAAACTAAACGTTGCTGTCTGGATACACAACACAAATGGTCAAACTGGCTGCATGAACTTGATATCATTTTTCCATATAACAAAATAGTTTATCAAAAGGTGGAGTTAAGTATGAATAGCAAACTCACTGAAACAGTTCTGCTATTAACAGGCTAACCCTGGGCCCTCCATCACTACATCCGCCTGGTCCAGGAACTACAGGTCATACGAGGACAGGTATTCATCCTTCAGCGTGACTAAGCGGTAAGCCCCTCCAGAAAGGACACAGCCAATAAGAACCCAGCGAGAGAGCCCCATTTAAAGAGAGAGTGCAAAACGCAAGCCAGTGTCAACATATAGAGGACGGTCTGATTGTTTATCTGAATGACAGATAGCAGAACCTTGTGTGTGTGTTTCACTAAAGGTCCTGCCATTCAACTTTCATTGTTTTGCCCACAGGAAACAGGATGTAAAACGATAAGGAAAATGTGGAGAGATGATTTACTTTATATCCATGCAATTGTCCACCTGGCTTGTGTAAAACAATCTGCAAAATAAGCTGTTTCAGTTTCCAATGTATTCTTGCCAAACCCGGCTTGATAATAGCAGAAATAGAGTCAACATAATCTGAAGGTCTCTCTAGAGACGGAAGAAGGTACAATAGCAAAGCACGCATCTTTCATAACATAAACTGGAGGGAAGATGAGATGATAAAAAGAAAATAATCCAACCACAATTACATTTTAGAGAATAAATGTGAGGTGGATTAACAGTAGCTACTAGAAACAGTCTTCCCATGCCACATAAAGTCCTGCAGCACCAGGAACAACATATTACTACAAGCATCGACCACTGGACTGAAGGACATCTAGTCCTGGGCCACTGTGCCGAGCCCAGTGTGGTCCGTCTGCTGTGACATGCCTCCCACAGGACCAGCTTCTACAGCTGCTCCGCTTAAACATGGCCACTGACAGCGGCACGCAAGCTAAACACGGCGCACATACACGAGACACGCCCTGACCACTGCATCAGGGTTGGCCAGAGCCCAGGGACGCAAGGCAAGGGCGGGCAGACAGCCTTGAGGCACAGCCAGTGTGCTCTGGGCGTAATCTGTCTCGTCTCTGGAGACCTGGACAATGG
Organism: Amblyopsis rosae; assembly: GCA_025399935.1. Lineage (NCBI taxonomy): Eukaryota > Metazoa > Chordata > Actinopteri > Percopsiformes > Amblyopsidae > Amblyopsis > Amblyopsis rosae. The sequence continues at coordinate 13,264 of JAODTR010076617.1, read as the reverse complement.
CATGCAGAGGGCAGACAAAGAGAACAGCAGGACGCTCGTGTTTGGTTTTTAAACATAGCAGGCTCTCTGTGACCTTACATAAGCAGCTGCAGTTAGAAACAATTATCAACAATGACAGCAAATATAAGAATACTGCCAGCCCACTGGAGGTTTCAAATAAATAAATCAGATATGTGGTGGTAGCACAGTAAGCCAAGTGTATTACAAACTGAATAAGTGAATTAAGAACTTAGTGCCTTTGTCAGTGAGGCTATAGTAAGCGTTATGTGTTTCTAGGCACTGAATGCTCATACATTGAACAATGGGGTTTTATGTACAGTATAAGCCAATAACCCTTGATCATACAAGGTTTACTTTATTTGGGTTTCAGAGAGGAGAGGAGACACTTGAGCCTTGGAGGAGGGGATTGTATTCATCCATAAAGACACAAAGGTCACACACTAGTCACAGAGTGAGAGGTGAGTGGTGGACTAAAGACGTCTTGAGTTAAGACGCAATGAATGGCAGTGACTGTCAAACTGTCCAGGGTTATACATGAACTGTTCAGAGAGGGGAGGTTGGAGATTCCTAGTCCTGTGATGGGGCATATTTCCCACTCACTTACAACAAATGCTTTGTTCGTAGTTTCGTAGCCATAGATTTCTCACAAGTCACATGGAGCTCTGGATAAATATGGCACAGTACAAACCATTCAGCTTTCCATAGAATGGTATGGCCACATTTTTGGAATCCTTAGCATTTTTACTGTTTGCGGCTACATAATACTTGGCAAACAAGTACTTACACTGTAGGCATAAATAGGCAACATTCATCTTGAAACCATAGGCATACATAGGGGACAACACTCACTTAACCCTGGTACACTCACACAAACACCAGGCCAAGCACAATGCTGACTCGTCGTGGTATGGTCAGGATGTTAACAATAAGGGAATGCATACATCAGGATCATCTGGAGGTTGCTTTACAATGCTGCCCATAAACGGCCACATGAGGTCACCTAAGTGTTACTGAGTCACTCTGTGGGTGTGTGCATGTTTCACAGCTAAGTGAAAGAAACGTGGGCTGTGGGTTCTGCCAGTATCACTGTACAGTAGGTTCTTTTAGAACAGCTGGCCTAGAAAACAAGGTCCAGGTACAGTACGTACTTGCACATAGCTCCTTTTGTCCGTAACATCTCAGTCCTGCAATGGAAGCAGTAACACGCAAAAACAATCTTGCCATAGGAGATATCATCACTGTGTCACTTCAGAAAGTCACCAGGGTTTCCAGAGACATACATGTACATGTTTGACAATCTACTATTGATTCTTTGTAACATTTACAAAGATTTGAGCAATTAGCAACAATGGACAACAGTTGATTTAAACAGTAACACAGTTAAACATTCTTAGACATTTTTAGCAGATTGCATGCGATGCAAAATGCTGTAATCTACTACAAGGGGCATGGAGATTATGCTATAAGTGCTAATAATAACCCATGAGTTCTCATTAAGTCTTGCCTATTTTTAAAAGCAATCTGTAGTGAAGGCTGTGTACAACAACGTTTTCAGAGTGACTATATTAGCCGCGTCACCATTCATCTTTCTGCTTTCATCGCCCTTGGGGGAAATATGTGATGGTCTAATGATGTTAGCAACACAAAGCTGCAGCCTCATACATTGTGCAATATTTGATAGAAGCTTCTGAAGGGAGTGGACATGCCAGAAACCAGGTTATGTTTGGATATGTTGTCTTCATTTGTAAAGCATGTTTTCACAGTAAAAAACGAACAGCTCTAACAATTTAATAACAGAGAAGGTGCTATACACTGGCCTGGATAATGACAGAAAAGAAGTCCCCTTAAATACATTGAGAGTAGCCTATAGGCCCATTCTTCATACCTGACTCTACTTCAACTGCTAAAATAACACTAACTATTAAAGTATATAGTGTTATGAGTTAGGCAGCCTGCTTTATACAATCTGACACATTACTTTATATAAATGTATACTGTGTACTTTCGCCTGAAGTACAGTACTCCACTACTGTGATATACAGTATAGATATATAATCAAATAAAATATAAACCTGTGTAGAACTGACACTTTACTTAAAGGCCCATAGAAAATCTGAAATGTGTATGGTATTTATCATACTGTAGTATGTCATACCTTGAAAATGTACAACATTTATCACTGATTCTCAACAAACCTTCCATTCATGTAAAATGTTGTATTAGATATAACTGCTTGGCTTGGGGTTTCAGAAGGAAAGGACATAATACAGCAGTAATGGCCAACCAAGCCTATACAATAAACTCAATCTCTAGATGCATTAACTTTACTCGCTGACTCTCGTTGGAGAGCCCAGTTCTTTCTTTAAAGCCAACTAGAGTTCAAAGAAAATATTGTAAAGATTAGCAGACTGCAGTCTGCCAACAAGACGTTTTTTTTTTTTTTTTATTATTATTATTATTATTATTATTATTATTATTATTATTAATAATAATACATAAATATACACACACACAGCACTTTATAACAAAGCATTTTTCATACAGAGGTTGCAGCTTAAATGTTTCATGTTTACCTTGGTGGTAGCTTTCATTTACACTCCTCATTGAGTTAGAACAGTTAATAGACACTGCTTGTGCGTATGCACTTCCTGTGAATACCTCTTTATAGCAGCTAGGTTTCAGTCTCACACCACCATGCACGATCATGACGATCAGTGCAGCTCATTAAAAGCTGTTTCACAACACGGCCCTGCCGCTGCAGACAAATCCCTAGCTACGACCAACACGCACAGGGCGTGTGTATGTGCCATAGGTAGACAGGCATCTATACAGGGCCTGCACAGACATGTCACAATACACAGGGTGCAATGATGCCTGTGTCCCCTGGTCACATCGTGCACAGTGCACACTATACCATGAGCCATCAGGGCTTTCCATCTGACTTCGTGTTGAGACACACAGTATGTATAAGAATGGACCAATATTTACTCTTTCAGCAACAGTTCCTTTGAATGTGTGGAGTGAAACAGAGTCCAATGGTAAAGGTATTAAACATAGTTTTGACAAAATAGCAACCAATACGCTACATTCACGAATGTGAAAGGTTCAGAAGAACTCAATAAGATAAAATAGAGAGGGTAGGCCAAAGATGAAAGTAACTACTTATTTTCTATCAGAGAGCGTCTATTATCATATCTCCTGATCAAGCAGTTAAACTAGTGATTAGCCAAGTGGATATTACTTAATTAAGGAATAGTGTGTACCAATTCTAGCTACAAGAGGCAACAAAAGGTGATGTATTTCTGATCACTGATATATTAAGCCTTATTAATTACTTTTCATGTTGTTTGACCTTTATTTTACCAGGCACACTGACTGAGAACATATTCTCATTTGCAGCAACGGCCTGGGGAGAGTGGGCAATTGAACCAATTGAAAACTGGGGATGATTAGTTAGCCGTGATGGTATGGAAGGCCAGATTGTAAATTTGGCCAGGACACCAGGGTTAATACGCCTACTTTTACAATAAGTGCCATGGGATCTTTAGTGACCACAGAGTCAGGACACCCGTTTAACATTATCTTCCAAAATATGGCACCCTAACACAGGCAGGTTCCCCTTCAGTACCCTTGGGTATTGGGATTTTTATTATCCTTAGACCAGAGGGAGGAGTGCCCCTTACTGGCCCTCCAACGCCACGTCAGCAAGGTAGGGTTTAGGTAGTCTCGCAGAGCCAGCCTTTCCTTATGTAAAGTCTGGGACACAGCGCTGGCTAACTGCGGCAAGATCCGCCTACTTTATAGGAAAGGTATTTTGATTGACATGCACAACAACGTAACTCAGTGACTAAGTTTGACATTACATTTATACAGAGGGATTTGTTGAGAAACATGTTTTCAGGTATTGTTCTATTAGATGGCTACAGTTAGTGCTTAAAATAAATGTACTGAAAGTGAAACTGAAATAAGTAACAGGAATTACGCCTACAGACTTCGTGAGTGACAACGCTAACCGTCAATGAAAATCTACTTCTCAATTTTGGAAAGCGCTGTCAAGCTTACAGGGGTCTATGTTATCAGACGTTCAGCACAGAGTTGCTTATGTGACATGGTAGTGCTAATGGACGGAAGAGGCTGAGACTAGGGGCTAGGCATCTAGGAGTGCACAATATATCGACTCAGTATCGTTATCACAATATCACGTTTCGCAATCGAAAATGTTGCAGGAAGTGCAATATTCAGTTTATTTTGTGAAGAGATGCGTCCATTGGCTGTTTGGCTTAGTTGTGTTTGATTTAGGCAGAACAGTAAGATGTGTGAGTCAGGAAGCAAATGACATAATAGAGATCGAAGAGGAAACATCAGTGGCCAAAAAGAATGCCTCCTCGGTATCTTAGAATTATTGTTGTTGTACGAGTCCAATATAACCTTTGTGTTTTAACTTGTTTAAAAATATAGAAATTAATTATCAATATTTCAATTTTCATTATCAATATCGCAATATCAAATTTTATCAATATCGTGCACCCCTACGCTCAAGGATGCTTAATGTCAACTCAGGGGCTCGAACCCATGTCCAACACCCAGACCACTAGACTCTCTTGCCGCCTACTTTTTGATTCTTCAATAATCTGAGATGTGCAGACTATGAAATATTTTCTAATTAAAACTTTTTGGCATAGTATACCCCCCCCCCCCCCCCCCCAAAATACCTGGTGCCACATACACATCATACACATACCCTTCATGTTCAGAGAGCAATGAGTGTACTGTATGCGATGCTAACATTTGCGATCGTGGTGATTGGACTCATCTGTGCATGTGTGTGTGTGGCATGGGGGGGGGGGGGAAGGGTGGTGGGAGGGTAGCATGTTAACACAAGTGGAAACACCCAGTCACCAGAGACTGGAACATAACAAAATGCCACACATCCCCACAGAAGTCAGATCTCATCTACCTTACAGTACATATCCTAGTATGCTAAGAAATGAAATAGAAAGAAGTACGCAAATATTTAAAACAAAATTTGAAATATTAGCATGGTGGCTGTGCAAGAGCATATCAAAGTATCTTAATTTCTTCAGAGACTTATGCTACTGCCTTCATTTTAAGTTATAGTTAGGAAGGTTTATGCTATGGGTGGATGAGTCTCAAAAGAACAGCTCCGTTAGTCAGTTTACAACTAACATGGCATAGAACAAGATTCATTATGAAATGTGACATGTACTGTTAAATCATACCAAGTAAAGCCCTTTACCTGTCTGTGTTGTGCTTACTGGGTTTTTCTTCAAACAGTGTTAGGATGTTGTTCACCCCATGCTATCTTGCCTTACAGCTCTATTTAATAAATTATATCCTAGCCCCTTTGGTTCATCCAATTATTTGAGTTTTACATCTCTGCTCGCCCTCTGCAGATTAGCTCTATGGCAAAAATAACACAACCCCACCCCCCGTTCAACCGGGTCTTACAGAAGAGTGTTTGTTTCATTAAATGTGAGAATGGGGGTAATGCCATCAAGATATCTTAATTTTTATCCACAGAAACTAATGTACTCCCCTCCTCTAAAATATATTTCATTGTAATGACATGAAAAACAAAAGGGGGCACTAAGCGAGACAGAACAAACCAGCTACAAGGATTGAAAGATCCATATTTGGGCAATTACTTTCACCGGAACATTCCGGCAACAATAAAAAAATGGTGCCGTGTTTCCTCCTGGAAATGATAAAAGGAAAACAGCAAGCAGGAGGGAAGAGCAAAAACAAGAAAAAGGAGAAAAATGAAATGGAAAGAAAGGTATCACACACAGTAGTTTTCCCACTTTGAGAGTTGTCCCCGATCCTTCACTACTAGGAACACATGGAAATCAGGTGCTTCCAACTCACCTCGCAGCGTCAACAGATTGGTTTGCGTGTTTCTGAGGCAGGGAGAGACTGACGAGCCACTACTTCAAAAAACAAAAAATTTAATTAAATAAGTTTAACAGACTAGTAATTATGGTGCCAACTAGCCATGGTAGCAGCGTTTAACCCTTTAACCGACTAATCGTGCACATCCCTAGTCTCTAGGCTCCGCTACCTTACTCTAGCCAGAATACCATGACTGTGTTCCATCTCACTGAAGCTCATGCCAGTGGATTTTATGATTGCCAGTTAGTCTAACCTAGACTATTGTTTAGAACAAAAAAAACAAAACAAAAAACAAAATGGAGCGACTCGTCGAATCATCGTATCAAACAGCCAAATCCGACTCGACTGACACATTTCTGAGTCAGGTACAGCCCTAACACACATCTTTCAAATATACCTTACTGTACCAGGCATTTTACACTCTGCTGTATCCATATATTATGAAAAGTAAATATTTTAAATTATAATTGATTACATAATTTACAGACCTTGAGCTGTGTAAAAAAAAAACACTGGATTATTTTTCGACGCGCAAACAAAACTGGCAGGTAGCGAACCATGAGAAGACACTTTGAATTAGACAACATTTTAATCACATTAGAATCAGTGACCTCACCTTTAAGGCAGTGGTTGTTTTGGGATCTACAAAACAGAAGAAAATAAAGTACAGCAGTCATGTGACCACTGGCTACGGTCATTTCTTCCACTCTGCCCACAGCCCTGAGTCAGTCCACCAACACAGGAGACACAAGACCTAATTGTTGAGAACCAAACAGCTAACTGCTTGACCATCACAACTGACAAAACATAATTACAGACACAGCTGAAATGAAACATTTTAGGCCTACTTCTATTTTCCATTAACAAAACCATTCTGCCTAAACATAATTACTGCTGTTACAAATAATTATTAAGATAACACCAATTAGAGATTATAGCTAAATAAAAACGATTTTAACTACACTTATATGTAATGCTAGACTTTCAAAATGATAACAAGTATTGCAAGTATAACCTTGTATATTTCCTAAGTTTTGTGATTTATTTACAAAACCCAGTGCACTGCCAAAATGTCATGTATAAATATTATAAAAAGCGCTATATAAATCACTAATGTTCAAATATGAACAAATGTAAATTCCTGTTGACCACAAAGCTTGTGTTAGGCAACACTAGCTCAACATTATCACACCCTGCTAAAATGCTATAGTAAGAGCAGCTTAACAAAGTGGCCACCAAAGCCTTCCAAAAAGCCTGAATGCATTACATTAGACAGCACTTAAACTGTGCAATAAGAGAAGTCCTCCAGGCGAAATCGATGGCAGGGAAGTGCGCTGATTGGATCCTTTAAAAACAGCACACAGTTTACCCCATTACCTTTAAGGGTAAACCAATGGAGTAGAAAAAGTGGTGTGGCATATTGGACTGCTCCCCACTTTAGTGGTCATTCTGGAAGTGCTGGTGATAATAATTTCTCATTTTGATCCAAAGTGACACACAATGCGACAACAATTACTGTACAACTAACACAAGGAGCCGATAGGGGGTCAAGGCATCTTGTTCTAGGTGTCATAGGCCAACTCCAGGGCCTACACATGACCTTCAAGCTGGGAGTCTCCCTGGGTGCTAGTGTCAATGTGGAGCAACAATGTATGGCTGGATCATTCAGGCGTGCCTCGGTCAAACTGATCCAGTGTCAAAAGAGAGGCACACCAACCCCACGCAGAGACACATTAAAGCACAAGTGCACACACACACACTCACTCAACTCTAAGCCTGACACCATGCCAGCACAATGCAGCATTGTGTGACTTGGGTGTGGCTGCACTCCATTTCATCAATATTTCCATGGGGCCAAACTATACATTTAACATACAGGGGAAACATCTTCCTTTGAAAATGCTTGGCTCCCTTTCAAATGTAATTTCACTGGGCTTGTACAGTACCACTGCTGCATGATACATGTGCTGTAGTAATGTGACAACAAGAAGTAGACCTACTGCAGTGCCTGCATAGCTGCACCATGTAGTGGTAGCATCATACAGGTTACAAGGGTTGTCCTCTTGCACCACTGGAACATACAATAGTGTCGCACAACAATTCAGGACATACCAGAAACAGCAGGCAGACCTGCTGTCATATGAAAGTGCTGCTGAATACCTTTACAGGTACAGTAAGTGTCTCAGAATGTCTGTGTGTGTACTGTGCATTCTATTCATTTCAGATGCAATATTCAATATAAAAAAATATAACCTCCTTGGAACAGGCAAAACACATATAGTAATTTATATTACACAAAACCAGAAGCTTAATAATAATGTAGGTACAAGGTTTTATTTGGATGCAGCCTTGGCAATAGAGGGCTCAATGACCTGTGTGTGGCTCCTGTATAGGATGTGTTTGACAAGCACTAAGTAAATGTACTCAGCGATTAGGAAAACAGGCCTATCTTTGAGTGCAAACAGCAATCCCACTCACTCTCCAGGCCTGTGTCAATATTAAATCTCCAAACGCGAGCTGCTGTTAACTACGATCCCACCAAGTAAAAACAGGAGGAATTTGTAATGAATCACGCCACCTTAATTCCACAGTATAAGGGCAAATATTTATACTTCATCAGTTTCACTTGGATAGAAAAAAAAGGAAAATTGGTCTGACAGGGTCTAGCTGTTTCTCACACATTTCCTGGCTGTAAATACACATTATAAGCTTACCTTTGGACTTTCAATTTAATGAAAATATATTCAATATGTCATAATAAAGGTTAACTACTGCTAATAATACCAGGAAATGTTTATTCAAAGGTTGGCATATTAAAATGTATTTTCCAGACCATATGTTATGTGTTATGTTCACAGAGAAAGTGTTTTGCATCTCTGTGATAATATGCTATACCTGATTCTAATGAACGGGTCGTTATCAGGCTTCTAATGGCCCATTCATTTTAATCAGGTGTGTTGGAGCAGGGAGACATCTAAGTAAGGCATTATTATTCAACAGAAACCTAACTGTATACCAAAACTGTACCAAAAATAACCTCCCCACCGTATCACCAGATCAGAACATAACCTGTGCAGACACAGTGAGCGTTGCCAGCACAGCTCTCGCCACTAAAACAACAATGGAGCCTCAGTATAAGGCAGGAAAAGGAAAGACCGTCCAGACACCAGCGGAAGGAGAGGAAATACGCGAGGTGCAGAAAGGAGCTTCCCCAAATCTGGCGGCTATACAGTGAAGAAGAGGAATGCAAGGGTGCGGGGGAACATGGGCTGGGACACAACGTCCTGGAAAAAAAGAGTCATGTCCACATTCACACATTCAGTAAGAGAGAATGGTCAAGAGTTTAAGGATCCGGAGTTAGGTGAGCAACATCACTAAGAACCTGCAAGAGAAATGCTGTAAAACACTGCTAATGGCATTTTGTTACAGTGATTTATTTGACCATTGATCTCTGGGCTGTTAAGACACTACTGAAAACATACAGTATGGAGACACAAAGCATAGTTTTAGACAGGCTCATAGCCACCACACACAAACAAAATGCTTCACTGCCAGGGAATAACATTAACAGTGTCCTTTTAACATGTTATGTTCAAACAGTCTTCACTACAAAAGGCAACAGGAAAGAAATGAAATTAAACATCAAATATTTGACCACATACAGCTGCCATTGCGACAGGAAATATGTGATGAACACTGCAGTACAGAATTAGTCAGCCACAGGAATGTAAACCTGAAAGGTTTACATGAGTAGCCCTTATGCTCACATAGGGGTGCCAGTTATTAACGATTTCAGTGACACAAAGTAAAATATTACTAAATAATATCTGACAAGTCTGCAAATACCACGCCTTATCTTTTGAGTTGTTTGAAAATGAGTCCATGGAGCATTCTGGCCTAATGTCAACCCCTACAGCCAGAAACATGTCTATTTATTATTTCCAAGATGTGTACTGAACATTGTCAGTACCAGCTGCACGGGAACCATCAGCAGTGGAAACAAGCATCTATTGATCTTTTCAAGGAAAGAAGAAGAGATGACTCCCTCTACATATTAAGGGGAAGTCATGAGTAGAACTTAGTTAGAAATGTCATCATCAGCATGTTTTGCGCTGGAGACAGACTTCTCACCGTCTCCAACCATGAGACATGTTTTATCATCCTCTCCTCCACACAGGCAGGGTTTACTCTGGAGGGCTTCCAGTTCCCCTTAAGATGAACCGTTAAGCTTGCCACAGCGATAGTCTTACTGAATTTCGGGGCTTTTCTATGTATTTCCACAGCAGCAAAAATAGTCATATGCTATTTTAACGAGTTCTGTTTTCACACAGTATAATTTAAATTTTTTATTTTATATCGTCTAATTACATTCTCATGTGTCATTTTTAAAACAAATTGTGTTGCTTTGTGTGCAATGTATCCAATAAAGGGACTGAAATTTGGCAGATTAGACCTCTCTGCGTAGTGTGTCACATCCTGCACCTGTTGGGCAGGACAACTAACGCCTTCTCTAGGATTGGCTTACATGACCTGTGACATCACAGGCTGCAAAAGCAATTATGAGCCTGCCTGCACTTAACCTGAAAAGAGTCTGTATTTACCTCCATATTCAACCGTGTCTGTGTGGGTGTGTCTATGTGTAAGACACAGCTATACAGATGTATGCCTTTGCCTGTCATTAACAGGCTTCGTAATGGAAAAGCTCTCTCCACTTCACAAAAGGCTAGCCTGCAGAGTGAGGTAGTGAAGAATGTGTAGCCACAGACCAGGTGAGGAGAGTGACTTAGCACAACCACTACAAGAAAGCTAACACACATGGTGAAGGCTGAAAAGGAGGTCAATCCAATTACTTTGATCTGAAAAACAAAGTGGGACTCTATCCAATCCCGTGCCAAGGATATCAGCCTCTCTTTAGTGCGCAAGGAAATTGTTTGTTGTTATCTGCCATATAAATCACAGTAAAAATGTTCGGGGCCATCGCAACACACAGTGAAGTCATGAATTCAAAAAGATGTCAGGTGACATTCCAGGAGGGACAACGGCATTCATGTCGCTGGCAATAGGCTCTCTTTAGCTTCAGGCTAAAGGAAGGAGGAGGACAGAACACATATGCTCACAAATTAGGACAGACACTTGTTTTGTTATTAACTTGCTGTGCCAACACCTGTATACATATACACTCACCGGCCACGTTATTATGTACGCCTGTTCAATTGCTTGTTAACACATATAGCAAGTCAGCCAATCACATGGCAGCAACTCAATGTATTTAGGCATGTAGACATGTTCACGACAACTTGCTTAAATTCAATCCGAGCCTCAGAATGGGGAAGAAAGTGGATTTCAGTGACTTTGAATGTGGCATGGTTGTTGGTGCCAGACGGGCTGGTATGAGGTATTTTCTTGGAACACTTTGGGCCCCTTAGTACCAATTCAGCATTGAGTATTGTTGCTGACCATGTCCTTTTATGACCACATGTAGCCATCTGATGGCTACATCAAGCAAGATAAAGCACCACACACAAAGTCACAAAGCTCAAATCATTTGAAACTGGTTTCTTGAACATGACAATGAGTTCACTGTACTCCAATGGCCTCCAGTCACCAGATCTCAATCCAATAGAGCACCTTTCAGATGTGGTGGAACAAGACATGTGCAGCCAACAAATCTGCAGCAACTGTATGATGCCATCATGTCAATGTGGACCAAAATCTCTGAAGAATGTTTACAATAGCTTGTTGAAAGTATGCCATGAAGAATTCAGGTTCTGAAGGCAGGGGGTCCAACCCGGTGTTAGCAAGTTGTCCCTAATAAAGTAGCCAGTGTTAATATCTGCATGCTCACTGCTTGAAGAAGTCACATGCAATACCTCGTTGTAGAGGCAGAGAAATGCAAAGACAGGTCTCAATACCATGCACACTGCACAGAGGACTAAATGCATATGTGCCTGTGAAAGCATTTGCACGTGTGCTTCGTCCACTCGTGGGTGTTCTCATTCATATCAAAGATCAATGTTGGCGCAACTCTGAAAGCAGTTATTCTCAAATAGAGGTCCAAAGGCCAGCTCACGGTCCTTTGTCTTTGAGAGGGCCGGTGTAGGTATGACTAGGTAAATAACCATACACATATTTCCCAATGCAGACGGAGCGTAACAGTGACCGCCCACTTAGTTTTGGGCTCTGGTGCCGGAAAAACATTTCCCGTTCATTTTCTCCACTGACTTCTCGTAAAATCCTTATATAAAGAGTTTTAAACCTGGAACCAAGCCATCCAGCTACAAGAATGATCGTGACCAAAAACAATTTGATTCGGAGATTTAAACAGAAAAAAAGCAAAGACAAGACTGTGTACAGAATTTATTTGAATAGTGAAGAAACAGCACATCCCATAACCCCTACATCCTCAAAGTCCGGACTCCCGTCGGGATCTGGACCGAATCACAACAGTCTCCGGACTCTGAGCATATTGTGCTATTCATATGTAGGCCTTATTATTTGTTTAATCTGTGGGACATTGCTGCTACGCAACAAGTCAAAGTTATTCGCTTTCTCAACTGCAAGCGGTGTTTCGAATATCCAACTTCTCCATTGTCTGTGTGAAACCAACTCTGCTTTGGTTTGGTCCGATCACATTCAGCGGTGGGTTGACACGTGAGTTGACAGTGCAGCGGCATGTGCAGCGTTTGTAAACAGTTGGCTAGTATCAGAGTACCCTAGATTTCGATTGAATGTTCACAGATGTCCAGTAAAAGTAAAGAAAACCAATGTGCCTAATATGCCAGGAAACAGTAGCTCTGGTGAAGAATGGCAATTTGAAACAGCACTATTAAACTAAACACGGCTATTTTGAAGCAACCTATCCTCAAAATTCAGAGCCAAGAACCACAAAAATCTATATGATGAAATTGTCATGTACTTTATATTTGGGACAGTTTGGTGAATCAACCCGTGTTTGAACCCGTTGGGGGGATGGGGAAAATTGGTCTTATATGATGTACAAATTATAATTTCCCCATTTAAAATCCCAACAATATTAAATTATGCTATACTGTATATATATATATATATATTTGATTGACCTTAATAAACTGACCTTTATCTTATTGAAATTCGTCTTTATGGACCTTTAAGATTTGTATTTGAGTACCCCATAATCCATTGCGAATCCCAGAAAATGCATATTCTTCCATGCCTTCAAAGTTCTCGTTTGAATATTTGCTACTACCACCAAGATCTGCATTCTTCCATGTTTTTTTTTAAACAAGGTTGATATCATACAGACTTGTGGCTTCTACCGTAGCATATACCATTTATTCACAATCTCGTATCTTAAAACACTAATATATATATATAT
>JAODTR010076616.1:0-37371 GCA_025399935.1 Amblyopsis rosae | reverse complement strand
ATATAGATTTTTTATATATATTTTTAATATATATATATATATATATATATATATATATATATATATAAATTAGCTAATTGTTTTCAGTTTGTGTGTGTATGTGTATATGTTAGTATTTCGTTCAAATTGAGACACAATTATATTACTCATTGCCTGCATGAGTTGTGGCAGTGATATTGTCTTGCTCTACAAAGTGCTCTTCATTTGCTCTAGCCCTCTGTGACCTTGTGAAATATATGAGCCCACTGCAAGCCTCTTGCAACCCTCTGTGTATTTCATTTTACTGCTTCAAAGATGGTTGAATTCAAACTCAATTCTTGGGGCACTAACTAGAAATGGGTTCACTGAATGCCTTTAGGTTTTCTCCCCTTATCTTAAATCAGACGTACAGCACAAACATAATACTGTGTCCAAGAGCAGAAGACAGAAGTTCAACTGTTGTTTGAAAGGTTAAAAATTCATTTCAAACAGGTTCTATCTGGAATCGGACAGAAAATGCTCCATCAAAGTGGTAGATCGCCGTAAGTTTAAAGAGAGATTTCATGCTCCAAAGCAGCTAGTTAATGCGTAATTCCTTTCATGAAATTCCCTTCTGCTCCATCTGCAGCATAAATATGATAAGTGTTTACGTGTTTGCACTCCTTTTCCAACTGAGACGTAAACTTAGGCTGTGATGAGAGGGAATTATTAATGGGATGCCAGTTTATTTGACTCTCTTCTTTACTTCCTATTAGCTGTTGTCAGAGGTTTGTGTATAGATAAACATTACCTGACCTTTGCGTAATGCACATACAAAAGTATTGTACTGTATTGTACCATAAAACAGCACCATATTTGCCATAATATACTACAGCTATCATATTTATACCTACATATTAGTGATTATGAAATTGAGGAGTTGTATGGTAATGTTTTCATATTACATAACCCATATAGTGTACATCGAATGAAGCGCTTGTTTTAGGCCAGCTGTTTCCTCTCCGCCCCCAACAATCTCCCTCTATCAATCTTAATCTGGGTTCAGCAGGACAGCTGCATGCTTCACCCTCCCCTTGCCTAATCTCTCCTCCCCCTCTCAACCCATTTATTATGTCCTGACTGCGCCGGTATACAGCCTAGTTCACACAGACGCACGCACACATGGTCGTATAGTGAGCCGAAGACACAGTAAAATATGTACAGTATGGTAGTCAACGGCGAGAATACAATTATTTTTATATCCCGTTTGATTTGTGACACGAAGTACACATGATGTTTGCCTGTTTGAAAGGTAATGTTCACGTCAAGAACATTGCAGTTTGTTGTAAAACTATAAAGTAATCCTTCGTTTTGTGTGTAACCGCTCAGTGAATTGCAGCTTACACTTGTCACCAAAACAACGCTCTCTTCTTCTGTACTTCGTGTCACAAAGCAAACAAGATCTAAAAATAATTCTATTCTCGCCATTGACTAGCATACATATTTTTTCCGAACTTAGGTCACATAATGCGGAAGTGACTTAGGCTCCTATTGCATTGTGAGCATGGGTCAGTATACTGTACTATCCAGTATTACTATACTAGTATATATCCAGCACAAGAAGGCTGAGCTGGTAATCAACGTGACAGGTGTGGCATTGTTGACCAGTCATTAGCTACCTCATGCTTCACCTTAACAGATGACGCTTGTTTACCCCTCTCTCTCTCTCTCTCTCTCGTTAGAACTGCTTGTCTTCCCTGCGTGCCTCTGATGCATTCATCGGCTGCTAAGCAGATAAAGCCTCAAGTTAATGGCTGCAGCAGATGGAGCAGCTGATGGCGCTCAGAGCAGCTTCTCCCCTCCAGTGAAAGGGCTGTATTCCTGCGGTGACGGGGGACATCCGTCCATCCAGTCTAACCCTGGTCAGTTTGGAGGTTGATTTCATTGTCTTGTGCCCCTAGAACACCACCACAGCCAATCAGCGTTCAAATAAACTCTTAATTTAGGATTAAGGGTCATAATGTGTTCATGTTGCAGTGGCACCATATACGACGATTGCTTCCTTCTCACAGACAGACTCACTATTTATTTATTGTCTTTAGTTCACCGTTTATTTTTTAATAAAATACATTTAAAGCATTTTTTTAACAATATTTTAATGAATTATCCCTGCGGGTAATTCTTTTAAAAAAAAATGTTAATACTAAAGTTGTGGGGAGCTAGGTATTTAATATAATATAAAGGTATTTGTGGGGAGATATGATAATGTTTAGTGCAGTGTAATGCAGTATAAACATTAGCCTAGTTTTGGTCTAAAGTAATATTTATAAACTACTCTATATGTACATAGATACAATGTAGATGTACAGTAAAACAACAAAAATATAAATTATTATATTTAAACCTTTATTATAAGCAGGTATGATGTATGGTGTTATGGTTCCAAGTACAAAGTGACTGTTGAGGCTGATTGCTTTATGGTGATCCCGGCTGTGTTCTAGAAAGCCACTACCTGAAATTCTCTGGATTATGGAGGTCGGAGAACACAGTAGACCAAACAAACTAAAAGAAAACATGAGAGAAAGTACACATGGAGGATTTGCAAATCAAATCAATCCCAGTATAAATCCAACAGCCTTTGAACTATCTTTGATGGTCCTGTCAATGATGCTGTGTTGTTGTCGTTTGTTTTACTTGATCTCATGTGCAGCGCCTCCCTGATTCTTCACCAGCTGAACCCACAATGTCTTCTGGTGCTGGAGGATCCTTGGGTAATAATAGTCGTGCATGACAGTAGAGTCTGCGTGATTGGCCAATCAAAGCTTCTTGTTTTTTGTTTTGTCAACATGTCAAATCTGTCCCTGCAATTGTATTTCCTCTAATGGAGCGCATACAAATGATGGCAATACTGTCATGGAAACATATAATCATGTTGTGTAAAATTTAAATCAGGTCGCTGAATATACAGAATATTAAGTCAGCTACAGTATTATCACGTAAAGTGCCCAGTACGCAAATGTCGAAAGGAAAAGCTCAAAGGGAATAGAAATAAAGCACTCAGGAGAGGGAAACAGTGTAATTCAACTGACATAAGACATTGTGATGAGCTGACGGCACTTTAGTACATTAGACTATTGGCAACCAATGTGAGAAAATGGCGATAAGAAGAGCGATAACACAGGTTGCATGGCTGCCAGTGACTCCCATGTATAACAGTTAAAGGTACTGTATATTGGTCGCTTGGCATCACAATGCGTTTCAAGGTGTGGGGCAGAGATGAGGGAGTTTGTTTTGATGCTCCCTCAGAAGCTCCGATCCGCACACAAGAGTATTGTTGTTGCGAGCGGTCTGCACCACAGTGTTTGTTTTGTGTATTGCTTAGCTTACTATACCTTCTAATTTGGTTTTGCACAACATCCAATGACCAGAATGTATATGTGTCTACTGTAATTTGATCAAGCCTTTGTCACCAATGGCATTGCATTAAGCAAGTGTGTTTTTTCTTGTTGCACTGCAATACCTTTATATTCCTTTAGAGTGCATCGGGTTATTCTTAACCTACTTCTAGCTAACAAATTAAGTTAGTGTGATAGCCATTAGTGCGTTTCTTATACCCATCTCATACTTGAAGTCCTATTTGCAAACAGTAAGAAGTGATTTAGATATTTTAAATCTAGATTGTCTAACTTACATCTTCAAAATACATTTGTTGCTGTCAAACACGCTCTCGCTCTCTCTCTCTCTCAGGAAGAAGAGAGCAATATAATGCATGAAAACACAAGTGTTTTGCTTTGTACAGGTATAGACCGGAATCTGGTTTGTTAACAGGCATTATTTTCTCACCTTGTCACCACATTTTAAGTTGTCACCTTGCAACAGATGGGTGAAACCCCATCACCTCTAAAGATCTAACTAATCACATTAGTTATAGTTGTAGTTATAGTTAGATTACAGTGTACTCATCACCAGATGTTGTGATTGAAAGCCCCTATCTCCAGGTCCACAGGGCGAGTGGCTCTCAGTCTAGACAGACAACGTGAGTAGAAAGCCTTTAGATTCAAGGCAAAGGGTAGACTTGTGTAATTAATGTGTCTGTGTGAGGTATGGATTGGTGGCTGAATTGAGTTGCTCAGCAAGATCCTTGAATGGACGCACAGGGGGTGAGCAGCACTGTTATTGGATTGTCTTTGTTTGGCAGGGAGAAAGTTGGTATTTCCAAAGGTAGGTGTGTGTGTGTGGGTGTGTGTGTACTGTGTGTGTGCGTGTACGTCTGTGTGTGTGTGTGTGTGTGTAATTAGAAGAAAAACAACGGTCCATCCCTTCTCTTTGAGGTGGAAGAATTGGCTGCCTTGGTTCTATATTCTCCATTTCAGTTTCCATGGCGCCTGCTGAGGCCCTATGGCCTCATTTAGAGGAAGTAAAGTATCTCGTTTAAAAGGGAATTTTAGAAATGGATACACATAGACACTGCATTGTTTTCCTTTTTACTTTCCTTTCACTGGTGCCTGGGGTCACACACCTGTGAAAACAGTGGAAATATCATCACGGAATCACGGTGCTAGATACAATGAAATGCGTTATTTATTTATTTGACATGCATTTATTAAAGGAAGAGCACTTGTTGAATAGTTTCAATGGTTCTGCACACCGACCATTGGTCATTGTTTACAGTTTTGTGCGTTCTAATGGGCATAGACCTCTGGTTAATTTTTAAACTATTGTAGCAGCCTTTAATCTGCCTTGCTACAACTGTTTGTTACTTAATCAAGCTCTACCACCCTTCTCCATGATTGATCCAGAGTAGCTGCGAATTAGGGCTGCAGCTGTCAATTATTTTAGTAATTGAATAATCTACCGATTATTCCAGCGATTCATCAGTTAATCTAATAATATATTTTGCGATATTAAAGAGTAATAGTGCATATACAAAGATAAAATAAGACGTCATCATATAATTAACAACAAATTGGTTTCTTTCAGAAAAAATTTAATTTGTATTGCTAAACGTGTACAATATATATGTCAAAACTAGTTTAGTTATCAATTTATTGTGTATATATATCTATATATATATAGATATATATAGATATATATACACATACAGCAGAATAGCTTCCAATAACCATGAAATCCCCCAGTTGAGACTACTCAGGCAGGGCACTGCTATTCTGTTTGAATGCAAATCAGAGACATAGATGGACCAAACCCAGGGCTTCTCAGCCACTCTCTGTCATGACTGTGCATGTGTGCTCATACCTACGTATATTGTGCTTTGTTTCACCGGTCAATGTTCCAAGATCACCCAGTAAAACATTAAGTGTTCCTGTGCTCTTCTTTAATACAATAGATACGGTGATATACTTCTACTGACGTGATTCATTAAAGTACAAGCCTGCATATGCTGCTATTTGATGTTTCTCATTCAAGCCAGAATTGGGAAAATAAAAATATCACAAATGGAGAATAAATAACCGTATCGCTCACGGGAAAAGAGAGGAGGGGAAACAAAAGGTGAGTGGAGAGGGGAGGAGAAGTACTTAGCGGAGGAAAAAAGGAGAACGAGGAGAGAAAGGAGGCGAGGGCAAGGGGGGAGAAAACAGCAGCAATTACTGTGTAATGGATGGGAGGAGGGTTTGTGAGCCATTCCAGAGCCCTTCCCTCGCCGCTCCACATGGTAGCGCCACCACGAGACTCTCACCCCCCCTGCTGTGCCACAGCATACCCACCAAGGCTGCTGCTATCGCCCTGGAAGAGGGCTGAAGCCGAAAAGGGCTGGTCATAAGTCACATTCACGTATATGTGCAGTACACGAATGCAAGTGAGTTCTTGGTTTTAATGCACCATAATATCAATGTTTCAAGTGAAATGATCTTTATTTGATTGTATTTACCATTATATTTCAGGGTTGTTTTTACAACACTGCTGAAATCATGTCAAATGTGAACTTGGGCCTGATTGTTGCATACAGGCTAAAGCCCTGTGCTGTTTTCAAAGGTTTTCTGGATGAAATGATGGCAGTTTCATTAAGCTTTTAACCTTTAACTCTGTCATGTCACCTTTTTCAAAAATCAACGGTATGTATAAAGTTTCTATTATGTGGTCTGTTTGTTTCTATTATGACTGTGCTATTCATTGACTGGACAGGTGTGGACATTACAGAAACAACACTCAATTGCTTTCAAACAGGAGGACACAACCAGCCTCTTCCTCATCTGAATAGAAATGTGGCACCTCAAAACACCGTGCATTTAGGCTTTCTCATTCACAGCTTGTCCACATGCCCACATGCCCTCCCTGGAATTCCCCCAACCCCAACCTTCTAACAATTTTCGTACAAAGCAATTCAGTTTGCATCAAATTTACTTTCTTGTTTTGGGCAGGGCACAGTGGAACAAAATGTTGGATGAATACATTTTTAACTGTTTTAAAACCTGGGGAAATCTAAAACCTCTTAGAATATCTGTTGATATTATCATAAAATAATTCATTATAACACATAATAGGCTTGTAAAATACAACTTCCTGCATGTGTGCTGTTGATCAAAAAGATTCAAGAGTAACATGTAAACATCAGTAGCCTAATACTAAAAAGGAAGGTAACTGGCTTATCAATAAAAAATGCAAAGCAGTTTTAGTTATTGCTTTCATTAAGACCTATATTATTTTCAATCAAATCTAATTGAGCTATTAACCTTTGCTTTATGATGTTGGCCATTGACATCATAAAGCCTAAATAAAGAGGTTTTTACATTCCTGGTCCACCCCCGTGATTGGACGAATCGGGCCATTTGTGAAATAATATTTTAGCATAGAACTGTAAGGTGCCTAGTATTTATATACTGTAGTATGCACACAAGAAAGGCTACTGTCTGCATTTGTTGGGTTCCCTGGACAGCGTTCTAAGATCAAATAGGCTTTTCTTGCCTTGTCAGGAAAGGGCAATGGCTTGCCTTATTACAATAAAAATGCATAATTTCAATTTGCGAAAACTGGGGGGATAGGCTGAGCATGCGCCTTTACACAAAAACTCGTCCTGTGTTACCGACCACGGCCCTTTAATGTGAACGCACACAAACTTAAACGAAGTTAACACCGACTCCACAAACCAGCATCTTCATCGCAGTCGTACTGTTTAACACCAGTTAAGGCAGGCAGAGCTTGTCAACCCTGACTTTCCCTGATAACCCAGAGTTAAATCTTAGTAGGTTGAACTCTATTCATAGTATAGGCCACAGAACCATACACAAATGTACATGTTCTTATAGGCTGTAGTGAATAACTACTGCCAAGTGTTTGTCATAAATCCTGCCTAGTAACAACAGCTCATCACTGTGTGAAATGTTAGGAAGGGTCAGGAAAATATTGAAATAGATTTTTCTTTATCCTCTTCTTCACCATCGATGCTGGAGCTTTATGGTCATTTCTAGCTGTGTTAGCCCTCTGGTGATCAAACCATAATGGCGCCTTTCCAAACCTATCTGGAATAAGGCTGATCAGCTAATTGAAATATCACGTCAATGAGCTCATCATAATTGTCTTAATGCTATCTTGTCTAGCGAGGTGAATGGAGGAAAGATGGCACCAGCGCTTTATATGTGGGGTTTTGTTTATGTCACACAGCTACATTTATGAAGCATTAATTACATATTAATATCCTCTGTACTGTATGTGTTGTTTATAGAGTCATTATTATAGACTGCATTTGAAATAGTACATTATAGCACATTCTCACTGTGAACATGTTGATTTTTTCTGTAGTCGGTGATATTAACATAGGAGTCTATGGGGATTTACTCTTTTTTGCAGCCAGACTCAAGTAACCATTCAGTGAATGAATGAACGTTGTATTAATTTCTCAGAACCAGAGGCTCGGGCGTGTACAGAGCCCACTTTATTAACATTGACATCGAGGCAATGGACCTTTTGCCAGGAGCTTGTTAGCCACACCCAAGGATGGGTTCTCTGCCGGACAGCTGCATAATACATCCAACAGTGTCATTAATATGTTTGGCTGAGCCAACACAAGACTAAACAGCCACGCAACAACAATTCCTGCAGATCTACACACTACTTTGTCCATCCTCTTTGTCTTCTCCTGACAAACATTCATAATTAAACTTAAAATGTTATTTGGGGAAATATGTGAATCTTAGAGTTATAGTTTGTTTTAATATAAGGTAATAATCACTAATTAGTTAATGGTTATTAGATCTGTATGGTCTAAGTGTGAAGTTCTATAAAGGCTGTATACAGCATGAATAGCAGCAAACAACTATTTTCTATGTAACATACAGTATTTAAATACGAAATTGCTCCTTGATCAAAGAATGACATACTCCCTCTGTGTGTGGTGTTATCCAATCCCAGCCACCTGTGCTTGTTAGTGCGTGTCTGTGTGTGTGTGGGGGGCACACAAAGCATGCTGGTGCTCTTAAGTGTGACATCTAGAGTCAGGGAGTCATAAAGAGACACTTTACGTAATGCATGGAAAGCAAAGTTAATCAGTATGTTAACAGTTTTCTTTGATTGCACTACACAAACACTACACAGTGCTTTGCAAAATACTAAATACACACAATCTACATTAGACACAGAAATCTAACACAATGCCACTTCTTTGTGATTTTAAAGCACTGCCTTCCAAAATGCCACACCTACAGTATGAAACCATTGATCAAACCAGGCCAATTCAGTGAATATACTCATGTTCCGCTAGATTCCCATTCTGTGCGCGTGTTGACAAAATAATGTGTTCTGGCTCTGTAAATAGGAACACAAACAAAGATGCGCACTGCAGAATCACACAACAACATCTTAGCCTTGGCAGGGTGTGTCCAACAGTATTTAGGACAGAGCAAACTTAATTCTCAACAATCTTGTTCCAAAATCCCTGATTTAAGCTTTGTTATTGTGTAAGGTTAGCTTTTAGTAGGGTATTAATCATTGTTTTCTGTGTGGGTAAGTGGGTATGTTGGCAGTAAAATTTATTATTGTTTTTTTTGTATAAACACTCTCTCTCACAACAAACATGATGCAATACAGACTTAGAACACATCAGCAAAGTTACATTGTATTCTCTTTGCAACATACTTCAACATTCTAAAGTGTTTGCTTTTAAAATATAATTTGCTGTTTTCATTCATGTTATAGACAGTTTATATAATCTGATCAAATTTACTGGGAAAAGGCCATGCATCCAGATTTCAAAAGCGCACCTATCTACCAAATGCAGAATAGCGAGACATTAACATCACACCATCAGTCACACAATAATGAATAAGGCAATTAGAATGGTCCAGGGCTGTGCCATTTTTTAATACGACCATTACGCTCACAGGATTTAATTAATGGTTAAAGCGACAACGCTTTTTAAAAGCCACATCGGGAAGTGTGTTGCGGCATAAATAATTTGCATTCAACATGTAGCCTCACGGAAATACACAGAAGAAGTTTGCAGCGAAATGCGTTAAGGCAAAGTCCTCCTACTACATGACAATAGTGTACACTTGTGTCACAATTAAAACACACACACACACACCGGTGCGTTAACAAAAATCCAAGTCATTGGCAGTGTGGTAAAGTGCATTATAAAGGAAACTACAATTTTAATAAAGGGAAATGCGGCACAATTGTGTTTCCATTTACTGTAGCTGGAATCTCAGGAGGAACATCAGCACTTGTCCGGTCCTGCTGTGACAAGGAGTACGGCGAACAGAGTAGAGAGAGGAGAAAGGAGAGTGGAGAGGGACAAAAGGAAAGGGGAAGAAGGTAATTGTAAATAAAGTCACAAAAGAGAGGAATGAAGATTAAAGGAGAGGAGAGGAGAAGAACGTAAATGTAGAAGAAGCTACACTGGAGAAGATAAGATTAAAGAAGAGGGGGATTTAAGAGGAGAGGAAAAATGAGAATGGAATGAGAGTGAAAGGTGCGTCTATCATGCGCCACACATTTTACAATAAATAATGGTTATATCCTTCAAGCTGTCATGCTGACCCTTGTGTGTGTGCGCGCGCGCGCGTGCGTGTGTGTGTGTGTGCGCAAGACACATCCGTTGTAAATATGAGTCTTGTTATTTAGTGGCTCAACAGCCTGATTACTAATTAAAGGGTTCAGTGCGATTACATGTGGCATTTCCAATAACCCTGTTTAGCGCACAGAGATTAGGCAGATTCCTATCTCTGTGGCTAATTAATTCTCCATTGTGCTGGGGAGCATTGAGGCACTGTCTCTCTCCTCACAAAGCAGAACAACGCAGACCAAAGAAGAAATCTGCTTGCATTTCACTCTCGAGCTGCTCCAAAGATGTATGACAGGTTTGTATGCCTGTGTAGGTTTGTGTGTGTGTGTGTGTGTGTGTGTGTGTGTGTGTGTGTGTGTTTGTGTTTATAGACCTCTTGGAGTAACCAGTGCCTTGTTGAAGTTTCATTGGTATTCTTGTCACAAGCCATCAAGTATGAAATATTTTCTTTGTCAAATCTCAGCAACAGGAGAGCGTTTGGAAGAGAACCAGGAAATTGAATGAATTGGCACTTATCCACAATGATTTTTTTTAAAAATGCGTTTATTTTTTTTAATACCTGTAGAATTAGCTTTATTCCATGGGGCTCAGTGAGAGGCTGGCTAGGCACGTCTTCAGTTTATAGCTAATTTTATGCCAAAAAAAGGGCCCATTAACAAACAAAACATTTAACATGTACTGTACCTCAATGCAGGTTTAACCTATTGTACTGTGCTGAAGGTGCAGACTGCAGAAAAGTTACATTTCATTTAATATGTACTACTGTAGCAGTGGCCTTTGCCCACAGCAGCTGACAGAAGCAATTGATTTCCGTTAAAAACCCACATATAATTACAAAAAAGTAAATACTGGATGCATTCACAAGGCTGGAAGTGGCTGACTGAACATTTCTGTTCGATTAAATGAACACATTTACGTAGAAGCCTAGCTCTATTTTCTCTACTGTTCTCTGAGCGGCGTTTAGGATCTCAGCCACCACTTACAATAAGACAATCATGTCTGTGTTGGGAGCCGTTTGAAGACAAAGCGATGTCTAACAGGGCTCAAATCCACTGACATGCGCAGGGAGGACCACATTGAAATCACAACGTATTAGGTGTCTTGTCAGTTACAGCGCCTGGACGTGGATGTATTTCAGCATTGGGGAATGGTTTAAAGAACAGAAGGTTAAGTCATTACCAGGAGCCCCTGTCAGCAGAATATTGATGTCTGTGGTGCCCTTAGGGGGGTCGCTGGGGAGGCTTTTCTCCTGCTATTTTAATAAAGTGTGATGTAATGGACCACCCACCTGTATGCATGTGCTGGTGCTGGTCTGGTCTCTTTCCCTTTCTCTTGTTATGTTCCATTTTACAGTATCGAAACTGTAGCTTGTGACGTTTTGTGAATGGCCAGTGGAGGGTGGGAGAGTCAAGGGTCCACCGAGTAATGTTGGCACGCCAACACCATGCTGTCAGTCATTCATAACTCTGCCATGTTAACCAATCAGAGAGACACACACTCGTTTTTCAACAAGGCAAAGGTCACACGCCAAGTTTGAGCCAACAGCTCCATATGATATGCTTGTTTCGACTATGACCTTAAGATATTAGAATTAGATTTAACATGTGTATCTTTTATTTTACAGTCCAGACTGTAAACAGTGTATACAAATGATGCTTACTACTGTTGTTTTTGTCTTGAATCAGCACAATATTACCGGGCAGAGATTCATGCATCAACAACCTCTATGATCTAAATACAGTAGCAAACATACTGCCCTCAAATAACAACCCCTCTTTTTATCTTAACAAGCATTCTTCCTGATTAATGCTTGTTATTTATTTGGTGTCTTGATCTTGACAAGGTACCCAAAAATACCCCCCCCCCCCCCCCCCTGCCTCTTACACTCAAAAACTGACATATTTCAGACAGGTTGGCTGATGACAAAAAAGGACAACAGGCTCATTTGAATCCCCAGTGCTGTTACAACAGCACAGGTAATGTGCCCTGAGATACTGGGAACAGCATGTAGACACCTATTGGAACATTGCTTTCCACATCACGAATGTGGAAATCCAAAGGTCAAATGTCAGAAAGAAGCTGAGTCTCAAGGACCCTCATTTCCTCACAATTTGACTAATCAATGAGTAACCCTTGCCTGACCTCTGGAGATGGCTCCTGGTGATTGGCAGGTTGTCTGTGAATTTAAAACACCACAACACAGAGTAGTACTGTGGAGACAGAAAAGACAGGAGAGAGAAATATCGAATAAGAAGCTTATGATGTATTATGCAAACACACAAACAGTAGAATCAACCACAGAACTACTGCTAAACAACACCTTGTAGGTTTTAGGTATAACATTCATTTTAAGGTCTTTAATCATATCTTTTTTTTACAGTAATTTGTATTGTCTATAGGGACCTTTTAAGGACTTGGCTAATTGGGCCTTAATTCATTTTAAATTGAGTCAGTCAAATTTACGATGTCCCAAGTGTGACATCATTTCTGGATTGTAACCTGTAGCAAAGAAGCCGCACACAGGCACAATGATATCTGCAGGCAGGCCATGTCTGTTGGTTTATTCACCGTGTATCAGAAATCACTGTATTTAATTAGGCTTTATTTAATTATCGCCAGGAGGGTTCGACATGGTCTGCTCCTGCGCTTCTTTATGAAGGAAACAGATACACACCTTTGTTTCCCATAAGCTCTGTGAACCACACGTGCCTAGACTCATCCCATATAGACGGCACTAAGCCACGCCCTGCTCAGACACCATCATTTACCTATCCTGGCTGTCACACATACAGCATAACCAATCAAGTAAGGACATAAGGGAAACGTGTCACGTCACACGTGAGGGGCAAGTGCAGAACAAAGGAAGACCCAACCCAAAGAGGTGCTAAACGGAGACACTGCTTGGCGTTTAATGAAACTGAACAAACAAGGGCGCATAACAGTCGCATACACAAACCAGCCTTATATGGCCCCACATCCACGCAGCTGACAACAATCAACAGACCAGTGTGGATGTGGGGCGCTGGGAAGACAGACCAGCGCGCTTACACCGGCAAGTCCAACGGGGAAAGGGGACATCCCTGGCCGTCACAAAACGAATGTTCGGCTTAAATTTAGAAAGCTCTGTAGTAAATTACAAGAGGGGTGCATTAAATTATCATTATGAGCTCAATTTATATTGTACAGTGTAATGTACAATGAAAAATGACACTATCACTGTTTAGATTGGATCCCCAGAAGCCTTGCATTTACAATGCAATTTCATGTTTACTCCCAATCACATAAATATGCAGTGCTTCCGTGATGCATGACCGTGTGTGTGTGTGTGTGCGTGTGCCTGCATGCGTGCCTGTGTGTGTGTGTGTGTGTATGCACATTGGCTTCGAGAACTCCATAAGGAAATTTTGCAGACTTTTTAATTGACTTCTGGCTGTTATGCTGACTTGGTCTTTGTTTTAATTGTCGAGAGCATCAGACCAGAATCTTCCTGGAGGAACACAACATGAGCTAGGACATTTCTAGGCATTAATAACAGAGCATTAGAGAGATATACTGTATTTGCATGTCCATTCACACAAACAGTAGGTGACATCTTTGATCAAACATGACATAGAACATTTTGCCGAATGCACAAATGAGGAATTTTAACGTTTAGTCAGCAATAAGATAAACTTTAGAAAACATGAACTCAACTGCCCGTTACTACACAGCCCTTACTCTATAAATGGGAATACAAACAAAATGGTGCAGTCACAACAATATTCCAACCTTGGAAATGCTATTCCAATGTGTGGGGCGGAGCTTCTGAGGGAGCACCCTATGGCATTTAAAGGAGAGGTGATTTAGTTTTGATCGAGTTCAAACATCTACAAGATGTCTCCAGAATGACTGACTATACATTTAATAACGGTTTATTCTGCTACGACAAGTGAATACGCTATGTTACTAGGTTACTATGTGAGTATAATACTCACATCAAAATACACTTGCTGAAACAGCTGCTGTTAAAATACATTAATAAATAATAGAAAACAATTAAAATTATTTACGAGAATGCTTGCTAATAGTCTCAAGGTCTTAGGTGCCTCTAGGGGTGGTAACGCTCGAAAATTGTGGTGGACACCGGTGGTCAGGGAAGCCGTCCGACTGAAGGAGGGGGCCTTCCGGGATATGTTATCCTAGAGGACTCCAGAGGTGGTTGCAAGGCACCGATGGGCCCGAAGGGCTGCAGCCTCTGCTGTGAAAAAGGCAAAACAGCGGTTGTGGGAGAGGTTCGGAGAAGACATGGAGAAAGACTTTTGGTCGGCACCAAGGTGTTTCTGGAACCCATTCGCCACTTCAGGAGGGGGAAATGGGGAACCATCCAAGCTGTGTACAGTAAGGATGGGACCCTATTGACCTAAACTGAGGAGATAATTGGGCGGTGGACAAAACAACAAATAAAATAACAAATCCTGAAAAACAAGGATTTAAGGTACAGTATTTGGCTGTGGTTGAAACTAGTTTTGGTTTGAAATTTCAAGAGTGCATGTTCCTCCCAGACCTGAGAGTGTTGAGTGTCTGACAATCCTCTCTACTTCTATTTACCCATATTGCTCTAGGCTCAGACTGTTCTCTAACTCTCTGCCAACATTTTATAGTACAGTTTGGTTTCAACTTTTTAACAGTAGTATGGGGCAGATATCTGGGCTGTTGGTCTATAATGCACGCTTAATCAAAATACCAACATATATATTATATGATCTGTTTTGTACAGGAGGTATGCCAGTTTTATGTAATGACTCACACAGAGTACTGATGGTTAATTTTCACCTCCCGACTATTAATTGATAAATTGCTATAGGTTAGCGTGATGGTGTTAAGGCTGATTATACAGTACCGTAGCTCTGGTGTGTATGCTGCTGGTTGATAACTGTGTGTATTGTGAATGCTAAACACGTTTCACTAAGGGCTTGTCATTTAATTACCATCTGTACTGAAAACCAATCAAGTTCACAGTCAAAACTCCTTCCACAAACTCAAGCCATGCCTTTTGATAATATCACTCTCAATCAAGTCAGTATTATGAATCGTATAGAGACATCCATTACAATCACTAGTTTGTACCGGTTAGCGGTGAAGACTGTGATTTTGATCACTGTAGGCTTGTAATTCAAATACAGTATTATTTATAGTAATGCTTCTCTGTGTTAAATCAACTGGTCCTGCTCCAGTAACATTGGCTGGCGGTGTTCAAGGCAGACAAGACAATTTTTTAACACCAAATCTCACTCAACCTCTACAAAGGCCATCTACAGCTTTATAGGAGACCAGTGACGACAGCATCTGTCATCACACAGGGCTGACTGAACAGAGGCCGCCTCTGCTGTCCCACAGTGGATATTTAAAGACCTGAGAAACTGAAGGACGTGGGTGATAAACCTCATAGCCCTTTTGTCTTGCATCCACTCTCTGATAAGGAATAACTTGTCAAATGACTTATGAAAAGACAGCAGGCCTCCTGGCCCACATGCCATTTCATACCACAGACATTGTTGCCATACTGTATGAATAGTAGACAATAAAAAATCCAGGGTCGAAAATGTACACCTATTTTTAGTTTTGTGCCAATAATATTGCCAAATAGAAATCCATGCACACAGAATAGTCTAACATCCTTGCTCCATTTTTGTCTTGGTGTAATGTAATTTTATTTTGAAATACTGCATCAGGAATTGCATTATATTTGTTAGGGGAGGTTTTACACGTCTTTTTGTTTTGTTTTATTTTGTTTTAAATAATTTATGCAGTGGTGTGAAAGGGCCTCAAAAGTGCTATCATAGGGATGATATAGAAAATAATTCAGCTTTATGGATGACTATTTCAACACAAACGGTTTTATCAGGTTGAACTATGGAGTCGATGTATGACTTTGAACCCTTCCATAATAAATCAGTTAAAAGCAGAGATATTATAGCTGTGATTTAAGAGAAAAGAAGACGATTAATCATAAACTGAGGTTCAGAACCCCCCATGTGATGCATAATTTCCTGCTCATATTCCCATTTCCTGAGGTATTAAATAATTCACCATGCACATATGGAGATGGCAGAGAATAAGAGATGCTGAGTGTGCGAAACTGAACATGTTAGAGGTGTATGTTATGTAATAATGATTCTATGCTTTTTTATATTTGCATTGTAGCTATATGGAAGTGTGGCATCGGACACACGTACACAAGCTGCTTTCAAACTATTATTAAATAGGTCACCCGAGTGATGTCATTGTGTGGACAGACTATGAGGTAATGTCGGTGTTAAGCTTCCACACTCTCTAAGCTTTGGATGTTGAGGGGATGTCTTGGATGACACGCCTCTTCAACATCGCGTGGATGACGGGGACAGTGCCAAAGGAGTGGCAGACTGGGGTGGTGGTTCCCCTCTTCAAAAAGGGGGACCAGAGAGTGTGTGCCTATTACAGGGGTATCCCATTACTCAACCTCCATTGTAAAGTCTACTCTAAGGTGCTGGAAAGGGTTCAGTCGATTTTCAAACTTCAGTTTGAAGAATAACAATGCGGATTCCGTCCTGGTCGTAAAACAACGGACCAGCTCTTTACTCTTGCAAGGATCCTGGAGGGGGCCTGGAAGTATGCCCTTCTGGTCTACATGTGTTTTGTGGATCTGGAAAAGGCGTATGACCGGGTCCCCCGGGAGATACTGTGGGGTGAGGTCATCCCTTTTAAGGGCAATCTAATGAGTGAAATGGGTTTTCTCAGAAGGGTGTCTGGCGTCTCTCTTACAGATAGGGTGAGAAGCACAGCTATCCGTGAAGAACTCAGAGTAGAGCCACTGGTCCATTGCGTCAAAAGGAGCCAGTTAAGGTGGTACAGGCATGTAGTAAGGATGCTCCCAGGCACGTCCGTCTGGGAGAAGGCCTCAGGGAAGACCCAGGACTAGGTGGAGAGATTATATCTCCACACTGGCCATTAGAGCTTGCTAATGTGGCTCAGGAAAGGGAATTTGGGGTCCCTTGCTAGAGCTGCTGCCCCCGCGACCCGACTCCGGATAAGCGGGAGAAGATGGCTGGATGGATAGACTCTCTAGACTAGCTGTAGCACAATGTAGCATCACACAAAATCCATCAAAACTATACAAAAAGCAACACAAATTGTATTTGCGTTACCTCAATCAGTCAAGCCGTCATAAACAGCAAACCAAAAATGTATTATGCATTTTTTATATTTAAAAAAAGTCAGCAGTGTGTGCCTTTAAGATGTCCATCATGTTTTTAGACATAAGTGGACTGTATCTGTCTTTCTCTATGTCTCACTAGGTTCTCTCTGTTCATGACTCATACTAGCAACAACCCTCTGCACAAAGCTTACCAGCCAGCAGACACATGCTGGCTGGAAATGACAAGACAGTTCTACGGTCTGTTGATTCACTCCCGAAGGAAGGGGGGGATTGGTGTTTCTAGAATCCTTAGTAGGGAACTTCAGGTTCAATAGATAGACAGATATTATATTATCTGTACAATATGTAAAAGTCGTAATAAATCAAAAAAGTCATACAAATATAACACAAATGGTGTCCATCTGTACACACAGCTATGCAACCATATTCAGCTAGCCTTTAATTAGATTGTATACAGTATGACCCCCTGGGCTGCAAGCTAGTGAATTACTTCCCAGACTTCTTGGAAAGGTGCCAAACAGGAGAATTAATTCCTGCTGCTGTACTCCTGAAAGTGCGGGTTGGGACACCCAAGGGGTTGCAAGATTTTCTGTTCTATTTTTATTTGTGTGTGGGTGTGTGTGTGTGGGGGGGGGGAGATATGTCTAGTTAATCTAGTTCATTATCTATCTACCTACCTATTGCAGTTTATAGTTTCTGTATTTATTTAAATAGTAATAATCTTGGCCTTTTCCTGGGAGGAGGGGGGGGGGGGGGGGTTGTATGGGTCATCATTTATATGATTCACGCATGATTCACATCCTCCACGAAGATCTCTACGAATGTGAGGTGATGGAATCAGTGATGTACTGTACATATGTAGGTATAGGGAGAGAAAACTTATTTGTATTTGTAATTGGCAAAATGCAGCCCATGTCATTGTTGACCTTCAGAAAACACAGTATGTGTATCAACTGATTTGGAACAGTGTGGGATTATACAGTAATGTGTTTACACTAAATCAAGATTGATAAGGGTAGGACAAATAATGTTAACTGTTTTGTGATAATAACATGATTATGATTATGAAATTACAGTTATTTAATTAGAAGGAAAAAAAGAGAAGTCATGGGCTTTAATCCAGCTCAGATCTAACTGTTATGTATTATTCTTTGCCAGCAGAACTAACTCCATGAGTTCTGCATTAAGAGCATTAGGAGGAGTTGAAGAGATGGTTCACGGGAGAGAAAGATATATTGCCCTCCAGAATTATTGGCACCCTGCGGGAAGATGAGCCAAAAAGCTCTAAAACGTAATTGAGCTAATCTTTACCAAGGGCGGCAATAGTTCTGGAGGGCACCATAAAACTACGGTAACACGATAAATCGAAGCGGCGCCGCGTGGGTATTATTCATTTATTCAGAACCAATCATTTACCACCTTGACTGGAGAGGCAGGGGAAAAGAGGAGAAAAAGGAAAGGAGATAGTATTTGAGATAGAAAAGGAGTTTGACTTCTGAAATGTTCTAAAACAGTTTCACTGTGCTGTATCATGTTCTTATTTTCTTTGTTTCTTTGCGATCGTCATTTTTAGAATAGTCAAATTGTGTCAAAGTATTCTCGTTGACAATGTGGAGCTAACATAAACGTTATGTGAACCTTCTGGAGCAGAGGGGAACAGTATGTTCTCTGAACTCTTGACAGCCGAAGGTGGCCGTCACCTCGGCAACCTAAGACGAAGTGTGAGCGCACAGCTTCCACCTGCGAAACTACCCAGCATGCCTTGCAGGTGTCGGGAGTGTTTTGTGTGGCAGAGACAGGAGTCAGATCAGCTGCCAGAGGCCACTTGTGGCCGGTTCCCGCTGGGCTCTCAGCTGCTGTACACGGCCGGAAAAACACACGCTGAAACCTTTCACCAGCACCGTGCACTATCACCGAGCACAGCCTGTCTTTTGTACTGCCCACCTGTTTCTCCATTGTGAAGCGATCTTATGATTAGTTGATTCCTTTTGAAACTTCACAAATCTTATTTTTTTTCTTCTAAATGGAAGCCCTGCCACAAAAAAATAGAAGATTAAAAGGTCAGTTTAGCCACACCTTCCTTCACCATGGGCATGGGATGTTATGCAGGGGATGTGTCCCCCCCCAGTATCTCGAGCACGTGTATTTGGCCCACCCAATAAAAACATGAAAGACACACTATATCAGCGTAGTAGCTCTTATGCGTATTAAGCAAGCAACAAATGTGAGAAAGGTGAGAAATATAGAATATAATGTATTCTGTA
Organism: Amblyopsis rosae; assembly: GCA_025399935.1. Lineage (NCBI taxonomy): Eukaryota > Metazoa > Chordata > Actinopteri > Percopsiformes > Amblyopsidae > Amblyopsis > Amblyopsis rosae. The sequence continues at coordinate 17,957 of JAODTR010076616.1, read as the reverse complement.
TGCTGTTTAGAGTAATCACAGTCCAGCAGCAGCGGATTCTCTCCCTCTCCTCTTGTGCCATGTTCAGACAGTCAATAACTTGTGCTTGTGTGTGTGGTGGGGCCTGGCAGGAGGATTCAAATGAATACGAGATGACGCCATCAATATGCAAATGAGCACATGATGTCATCTGGCAACTTCTAGCGACTTCTGAAGCTACTGCTAGCTACTTTCATTGGAAAAGAGTTGGCAACACTACAGGGGTTCCCAAACATTTCAGCTCGCAACACCCAAAAAAAACAGTGCCAGAGACTCGCGATCCCCGCTATCCCCAGAGGTGGTACAAGCTGTTGGCTCCATCTTTTTGCAGTCTCGACATCATGTAATACCAGGGATTTGCACTGTGTATCGCTGATACTGAGTACCGATCCGATTCCAGTGTTAAATTAAGCTGTATTCCTCACTGTGACTGAAGAAGAGACTGAGAATCATGTTATGTATAAGGAACCATCAGCCTTGAACATTGCTTTCCTAACTCTGTAAAACATAATGTAACATGGGATATATATACATTTAAGTTAATATTACAATGTTGTCATTGATGTATGTATTAGTTTGAGTGGTTTAGTTTAAGTTAAGTTTCAAAGTAAACAACAGCCACTCTCCATTTTAGGACTTAAATGCATTTTAGAAACCTCCTGCTGATAGTGTGCCCTGGGTAGGTTAGACATGGCTGATGTTTGAAAATTAGAATTTTTTTGGATCAGCCCCATAGATCGAATTGTCACCGAGACGATCAAGCTATTTAAGTCAGTGTCGGACTGATTTCCCATCTCAGTATCAGATCGGTGTCATCCCTAGTAGAAGCCTAGATAGTATTTAAATATACTGTAGGTTATAGCAGAATACATCAAAGTAATAACTGTTAGTACTACTACTAACAATTATGGCACAAATATGGTATTTCTAATAGTTTTTAAATGTTATTTCATTTCTGAAAATAATCTCATCGCTGCGATGTGTCTCACCCGTGGGACCCCCGTGGGAAGTCCCATCCCCTACTTTGAAAACCCCTGACATCGAGGACTCAACGATACATCACAGAGAGTGCTGTCCTTTGCTAGGCAACAGGATAAAAACCCTATGATGTGACAGATACAGCCTTGACAACACTCCACACCTACAGTAATTCACCACAGGCCAATTCCACTGCCTGTCAGAGATTTTCCCTGGAATATGAGTTTCAGTCATAGACTTTCCGCTGCCATACAGAGAAAAACTCTTCCACTGGGATTCCAGTAAGAAAGGGCTATGGAAGGCAATCATGATGTACCTACATTGTTCAACTCACCTGTGACATGTGAAGCCATGACAAACTGTGTTTAACTTTAGTGAAACGTATTTTGCACTTGCAAAACATTTTTCACACATTTTTAATGTTAGAGTTTTCAGTGGGGAGGAACATTTATTTTTGTCCAGCCAGGCTTGCAGGTTGCATGCATTCCTTTATAAAAGGAAACTATACTAAACTTAACTGAATTATACTTGTTTGATGTGAAAATGTCCCACATTGGGGCCAATCTCTCTCAATTGTAGTACTAATTAAGACAAGCTGTTGGAGCTGTTAATTTAACAGCCAGACCTATTTTTAATCTGCACTGCCTAACATCAATCTGAATTTTACCACAATATTACATTCTGCTTTGTGGAGAAGCGTTTAGAGTCACCGCTGCCCTTGCTGGCAGGCAAACAAATGACACGCGAACGTGCGTACACAGCTCGGGGGTCCCCACGGACCCTCAAGACGCAGCTCTGTCAGGAAACAAAACAGCGAGATGGCTTAATGGACGCCGTGTGAACCAAGCGAGAGCCCAGCCAGAGGTAATGACGCTGAACGCTCAGCTGCTGTTATGTCGCACCCTCTCAGGCATTAATCAAGACTCGCAGGCGTGGCGGATGCATGCGAAGGACAGCCAAGCGCACACGCACATGCACACACACACATAGCAACAAGAGCTTAGCTGCTAGCGCTGTGTAGCTAACAGGTGTTGTTGAACACTGTCATTACCTTATTATGGTTGTTGTTCCACCACTTGTTTATTTGTTTGCTGCATTTTGGATACTTTTATACTGGTATAGAGACTTGTCTAACAGATGAGCAAACAAGCCAGTGACCTTGACGTCATCTGAAGGTCATCACGTTAAGGCAATATTCTCCTGTAAGGGAGGAGGCAGATGAGCATCAAGTCTGCATGTGTTGGCTTGGAAATTCAATTATAGACACACACACACACACACACGTGCATGCAGACACACACACACAGCTAACAGCAGCCTGTCATTAGCTGTATAGCCTGGAAGACATCAGAAAGGTTTCATTAGGACTGGAACACTCTCTCTCTCTCTTTCCCATTCTCTCTCTCACTCTCTCTCATTTGTCTCTCCATCTCCTTCCCTCCATTCATCTCTTTTTCCCTCACCTTTCTGGAGCTCATCATTAGCTTCAGCCCGGCAGACATCAAACAGAAGAGGCTTCATTAAGGCTGGAGATTAGTTCTAGCTGCCTCTGGGGCATGGTCCTAAAGGCTATACAGCATTAGCATAGCACCCTCTCTCTCTCACACACACACACACTCACATACTGTAGATCAGTTTTTACTCACATAGATCAGTTTCACTAGCTAGATGTAACCATTATGAAAAGTCACTCTTTCTACTGTTTGCTTGTTGAACTTTCTCTCAATGGGTCAGAAACTCTAGCTGAGAGGCATTGCTGTTACTTTACAGTATGTCAAATTCACAGGCGACTATGGATCATTGAGTAATAGCCTGATGAGCAAAAGTAAGAAACCGTATAACCAAAAATCATATAATATAATTTCCCTAAAAATCCTGTTGCTCTTTGATTTCTAAGATTCAAGCCTATGACAATTTTTAAGTTTTAATATAAGTTGTTATTGTTTGGTGTGTTTATTCTATAACATATCAGGTTATTCGCATGGCAAGAATCACCTCTTCGGACACTGGATCTATTTTCCACTGAGATTATTAATATATAATTATACCTCTTAGCTTTAGTTTCTTGTCTAGGTTAAAGAGCTATTGATATAGCACTATATTGCTTCATATCATGTGATAGTGCTCTATTGTTGTTTTAATACTGTATTAACAAAATGTACACAGGGAAATGAAGGAGAGATGCACAGTCTACACTACCACCACTGCACCCATTTTTTGATGTTTTTCCAGACAGTAAAGCTCTAATCTGTTTCTCTTCAAACTCTACTGAATCTTCCGCTTGCTCTCTTGTGATGACCACTCTCTGTCTCTCTCTCTCTCTCTCTCTCTCTCTCTCTCTCTCTCTCTCTCTATCCCAGTCACTTCCATTCTTGCTTTGTCTTTGTTATTCTATTCTGTTTTTCTTGCGTCTTTCCATCCAAATTCTGTCTATCCCTCAAACTGTCTCCTGTATCGCATCTTCCCTGCGCCCTCTATTTTCTCTCTCTCCACACCTCCATCACTGTCAAGCAGACGGGAAGGCTGCTGGCACTGATAAGAAGGTTCAAAGACGCTCTCACTCGCTGACAGCTGCTTCCTGTAACAGCCAAACAATGAAAACATGAATAACAATACCCATGAATTTGATCATTTGGTGACAATGTATATTATACAGTATATATACATTTTACATAAAACTGCATTGCATACCGTTTAATGTTAGATTATTTTAATTGTTTTCAGTATAGGATTGGTCTTTGCAACCGCCATTGAAAAGATGTGACCCCTTGAATAGTGTTGTTGGGAGTACTGGTGTAGAGGGGGTGATGCCATTTCACAAAGATCACAGTGTTAGCATGGACACAGGTGTTGCTCTCTGATACACCTAGGGCTCTATCTCACATTGGAAGCAAAGCAACAAGCAGCAAAATGTCTTTGCTAGTTCCAGACCGACGCAGTGGTCATTTTCCCGTCCAGCGCCCACGTTCTTTTGAGCGGCTGTGGTTGTGATGGTCTAAACATGAGTTGTGGTCTGGCGCATTGTTGACACATTGCTATCTTGCATTTTAAAAGGAGGACTAGCTTAACAGTGAAGTCAGTCAGGGATTCGGGAGAAAGATTGTTGATATTTGCACTTGGTCAAAACAAAAACACCACTCCTACTACGCCTCCCACATTGGACACGCACGGACAAGGCTAGGATAGTGTTGTGTGGCGCAGGGTTTTATTTGTTTAGTGCGCACACAGATAGGGCAGCTAGCTGTTCAATGGATTTGACAAAGCACGTAAGGTTACAATCGCACCTTTAAGTTTTGTCCGTGAACATTTTAAGTAAATTCTGCATAACTTAAGAAGGTTGACTGAACGTCAAAAGCATAAAGAGTGCAGCTGTATCTCCTGATTAGAGTCGTTGCGTATATTTACTGTAAGGGTTTCCTATAGGCCACATTAACACTGTTAAAGGGGATTCAGTTTTACAATGTTTAAACGTTTTCATCATGAGGGGTGTTACACAGTGTAAAAAAGATTTTCCAAAGGTTCTGCTGCACTGTATTTTGACCAGTGACATCATTCAGATCACTCTTAGAACTCATCATGACACATCCAGAATAAGCAATACAATGCTACAATACAGTATACATAATTTATTCTGTACATGTTTTTTTGTTCCTTAATATAAATGATGTCACATTACACAGTGATGGTTTTGTTTCACAGTCATGAGCATAATTGCTTATAGAGGCTTTACTGAGCCCTAATGATGCTTTTATGAGTTACTTATGATAATGTGGCACCACTAATTTCAACAAATGTTGGAAACAAGTCACGTGAGGGGAACAGATTCCCCTGACAACTGCACCAGTTTAATGTTGTTTAGAATAATATGTTTACTTAAGAGACTGATGATATATAAACACCTGCTAAGTCTCAGATGGCCACTGGGGCAAAAGAAACATATGGAGAAAGCCGGAGTAGGGTTATAATTGATGTATAGTTGGATTTACATAAGAATAAGATACATCAAAGTGTTCACTTAGAACTAAATGTAAAAATATACCAGCCCAAGATTCTACAGTAGTTTTGTTAATGGTTTCACATTCATATAGTAATACTGTTTTTGAGAAATATTACTTTTAGCAGCAGTCCAATATTAAAAACAATGGTGTGCATTGCATAGCTAATAGTAATGGAATAGTGTCACCAGGGGAAAGTAATTTACAATAGAGATAATGACATAATATGACCACATAACACACAAAAATGGCAAAACAGGACATTTATGTTTTACTATTTAAAGAATTGGAGGGATACACCTGACTAATAAGACATAAAAATTGAAAGCTGCACATGGTACATTATCATTATTGTCAGGTTTGTTTATGAAATCGATTATTCTATCATTTCAAAATTGTTTTTCACTCGTGCAGAAAGCATTTAATGTCACATATTTGTCAGTGATATTGAGGCTGATGGGTTTGGGCTATAATGCTAACCGAAAAATAATTTTTTTATCAAAAACTAATAAAAAGCAAAAACAGTACTTAAACAACTAAATAACGTTTAAAAAAAGAACAGTATAATAGCACTCTGCATTGATTACATTGTTAAAGAGCATTTCTGAGCTATTCATCCGTCAAGCACTGTCAGTGTGACATTACTTCCTGTAACACACACGGCCACAGCCGTCCACACTAACCTAATAAAGTCAAACGCATTCTCAGAGAGCCTCGGAATTATAATCAACTAACTGTATTTGCAATGGGAGCACTTAATATGCTTAATAACACGCTCAGTCCTGTATCCCCCTGTTACTCTTAAGACAGCAAAAAGATGGCTGTGCTTTGTGCTGCCTGGTGTCTTTTAAATTGACTTCACGGACAGACAGCGGTAATGAACCTGGAAGAGATCAATAACTAAATCATTTAAAATGGGTTGTGGAGACAGTTAGAGGACGCCATCGCAGCGACCGCTGTAGCCCCCAAGAGGGAGTGAGGGACAGAGAGAGAGTTAGGGAAGTTAAATTGTAAGCTTGTGGCTCCAAATTAGTCAGATTAAAGAGGATTTACTGATCTGATCCCTGCATGATCCGTACAAGAAGTGCATGTATGCACGTGCACGCACGCACACATGTGCACACACACGCACACACACAAATATAGTGAGACATCGGACATGATATACTGTATTGAAGGAGGGTGCCAGCCACAATTTAACATGCCCATCATTTCCAGGGTGAACACGCTTAAAAAGTACATGAAGGCAGTCTCTTTCATGTGCTCCTAGTTCATGACAGCCTCAATTTGGTTGGACTGTATAGTATATAGTGTTTAACTGTACCGACAGATTAGATTAAACAAGAAAAGTGAAATGAGAATATCTCCCCGATTTGTCGTTGATCATAAAAACAGATTTTTATGTGGTGAAAAGTCCATAAATATATATTGAACATAATTTGCCGATATTTTCTATCCACCCATTGCATCACATGTTCCAATTTAAAGATCATACACTCCATTTTACATCTAGACCTAAAACTAAAAACATATAATCTACAGTATAAACCTATACAGTAATTGATTCAGTGTTGTATTGATAGTAGAAATTAGGTTTTGGAAATGTTTGAAAATGATCCATCCAATACAAACATGTTTTGTACAACTGCAAGTGTAGACACAGCCCTAAATAATGTGGTGAAATAACAACACATGGGCCAATGTGTGCTAAATACTCCATTTAGTTCTGCTTATAATATCTGGACTCACTGCTGTTTGTTGTAAAACACATCATTACCATATTGTATATCCTGACAAATACAAACAAACGACTTCATGATTTGGAATTCAACCATTGAATTCTGTGTCATGGGCATAACATTGCTCTGTGCTGTGGATTAATAGCAAAAATAGTATAGCAAGCAATAAAGGATGTATTAAACCATATAATATGAAATAACCATTCCTTTAATGTGTGGCAGCAGAGGGCTGTTTTGTCAAACCTCACTGGAAGAGATAAGTTTGAACTTTATTTCTGTGACATCCTTCAATTTGGTTCAAACACAGCTTAGTACCCTAAAAGCTCTCCTTGTGTGCATGTGTGAATGTGTGCATGTGAGAGTGCATGCACTCATTGAATTTTAATATGGTTTATTTGCAGGAGGATTGGCAAGAGAGGAGAGAAGACATTATGCAGATGATGTCTGCCTCGGTCCTTCACAAAACAGAGCAGAGAACAACTGACTACTTTCTCTTTGTTATTTATTTCTTATTTGACTGAAAAGAACATGGTTTCTTTTTGTTGCAGAAACCAGCACAAATGTCTTTCAAAATAAGCACTAACTGCATTTCTATTTGCCATTCATGGAAGTGCAATGAACAAAACATGTTAGAAGAGTTGTGATACAGAACAAAATGAGGGTGCAACTTTTCCTCTATAGCACACACTTTATGACATTAATGTAATTCTGTATTTCATACAGAAGGCAACGTATGTCCTTGACTGTCCAAGTCAGTGTAAATAACAGTGTGACCTTCTACTCATTACTTTTAATAAAACGGATGCACCGCCATGAGGCCTGTGAGCCTGACATTATTTCCTGCATATTACACAGCATATCAATCTTATATATATATATCAATCTTTGGCAAAGTGACACATTTCCAATTTATTTGTAATTTAGGAGTATATAGTAATGCTAAAAATAACCTTCTGAATTGAGAAAACTAACAACATACTACATGTTTCGAATATACAAAAATGAACAGACTGATTGTACATTACCATGTAACCAGTGTAGCACACCACTGGCTTTACACAAACACATTTAACAAGGTTAAGATCCCAGCTGTTATGGAATTGCATACATCGATCAGAATCCTGTGTTGTCATCGTCACTATAGCATTGTTTGCGGTAATGGAGAGAGAACGTTACAAGACACAGACAAGCAATCAGAATGTGACATTACTTTCACTGATGGCTTTGGACCAAATAGCTCAGTGAGAATTGTTTCAGTGCTATGAGATTGATTACTTTCATTTTGAGGTGTATTGACTATAGAGGAAACTCTATTCATGGATTGGAAATAGCATGTTCACATCTTTTGGTCAGAGAGAAACAGGGCCGGTCGGGGCGATATTCCATTGCTCCATGAAATTAATCTACAAAGCTATTTTCTTTTAATCTGCTGCTGCGGTTCCTTGTTTTGTTATTTGTTACATCATACTGCTGTTGAGCGTGGAAGAGACGTAGAAAATATATTTAACCCGACACCTGCCCTGCTTACTTACACGCGCTGTTATCAATGGAAATGGCTTTGGATAAACATGTATGCTAAACCACCTTGTGAAGTTTATAGCTCTTCTACAGTACTGCATGTGACCCTTTCGAAAGCTGCACTCTTTCACCTGTGATGCTGAAAAGAGATCACCTCCGTACCCTGTCTCGTGATGACAATGGGCCAATGAGGACACCTCATACTTGTTTTTGTTCCGCCTATCTTCTTGGTAGACCCACCGCTGCTTCTTTGAATGCATACATTACATGGAAATGCATTCACTAGCACCAAATAATTAACAAAATATCGTTCATTCAGACATTTTTAATTTATGACATGAGCTAGTCTAGCATCTTTAAAATTGTGCTCCATGTCCCTTCAGGAGGATAATCAGGATGTACAGCAGGAGACAAAATCAATCCTTATTTCTCAAATTAGTCTGCTGTTCTTCCTTCTGGAATGACCTTCAGTGGAGATAATCCAATTTGAGTGTCAACCCTTTTCATTCTGATTGACATTACAATGAAACGCACATTTGTGTTTGTACCCAGTGTGTCAATACAGACGCTAGAAATGGCTTAGATTCTCTCTCTCTCTCTCTCTCTCTCTCTCTCTCTCTCTCTCTGTCTCTCATTGGGTCCAGATTTCTAAAATCAATAACCTGAAATTAAGAATATTGCTTAAGCAATTCTAATTAAAACCAAATTGTGACTTGGAATATTCACGGACCATTAGGCCGACATCAGATTTTTCCCATGCAAACACACATGCAATACGATTGTGGGGCAAGGAAGCAGAAGAGTAGATGAAAGGGTAGTGGAAGACAGGCAGGGTGATATCACAGCCTCTTGTCTTTAGATCTGCGTTTATACGGCAAGACATCGCTTTTCCTCCCTGCAGTCATGGCCTTTGGGAAGCGTTCCCAATGGTCTCTGCCTTTCAAATCCTAATGTTCCTCTGATAATAAACATTAACACATTCATTAATGTGTCAATGGCATGCAATGTGAATATGACATGTATCGATGTTGTACAGCATTTACTGTATTATTGATGAGAGAATTGTAATTTTAGTTCTGACTTAAGTTTAAGTAACACTTCTCAATACAACTTAAACGTTTAGCTCTGTAGCATTCCCAATGGTCATTACATTATCACACAAACGCACGCACGCACGCACACATTCTCTAATAACTGTTGCAGATGTGTCACCATCTTATTTTATACAGTGAACAGCTGTACGTGGACAGGATTGTCCATGGCAAGGGCAGATAATATATAAAACTCACTGTACCAAAAGAATGTATAATAATAACCCATTGAAAAATATGATATATACGCTTTAGGTTACTACACAGTATGTGGTAATATTTAATCAATCTTATAAAAAAACACAAATCTAACTACAACTGACATAAGAAAACATAATCTGAAGTTATACAGAATACATGCATACAGTAACTAATGATAAGATTTTATCCTCTATTTTAAATAAAAATAAAATAAATAATGCACAATGTTCCTCATTGATCAAGCATTGAAACCCATATACTGTATGTTTCACATTGTTTTGCTTACGTTTCAGGTGGAAAAGTACAGAATCACCAGTGGCCTCTGGAATTCACAACTTTGGCGTTGGCAGAAGCAGACTTCAACCTTGGCAAAACCTGGTATCATGGGTGGAGTGCAACTTCATCGGCCAATGGCTATATTGGAAGATGTCATGGGACTTAAAGGTAAAGTCAGCAAGTAAAATATATGAGAATACATGTACTGTAAATACTATAATGACAATTAAACTCATTAAAAATGAATGACTCTTCAAAACAAAGGCAACTAAATTGGCTAATGTAATGTAAGCTAATACACTTCAATACACTCAAATTAAAAAAATGTCTCCTTGCATTTAGCTAGTTTACAGGACCATTCTCTGTGCGTGCTGAGAAACTAATCAGATACTTCTACACATCCCTGGCTCTGTAAATAGGAACATAAGTGGTGAACGCTCGTATCAACAAAGCCGCAGCACAGGACTTTGCTTCACGATGCATTTCAAGGTGTGATTTGCTGCCGCATAGCCATACTGTTTTAATTGGAGCTCGAAGTTAGCAAGAATGACTGATCATAACTTTAATGCCCTGCATGCTGTAGATGTGTCCCTGCTCCAACACACCTGATTCAAATAGATCATTATAAGGCTTCCGCAGAGATTATGTCAGGTTCCACCATTCATTGGTTGTTTAGGAATGATTTGGGGTTAATCCCTAATTCATGACCTTACCCACTTACACTTACCTTTGAGGAAAGGTTATCATCATGGAAGTTGGATATCTATGCCTGCCTTTCCCATGAGCATTTGACCCTTCTTCAGACATGTGATGATGACATCACTGCTGATAGTTGATCTAACAAACACACACACACACACACACACACACACACACAAAGAGATTTAGAAATAGAATCATTCAAATAAGAATATACAGAGAATATATAACATTTTAAATCATATTAGTTTGTTTCAGAAAGAAGACATTCATTTTTTGACAGATCTGCTTATTTTATGTAAAAACACATCTAAAAAAGCAAAGCTTGTCAGAATAATTCAATTGTGGTTTTAGACTGTGGCCAATGCACTTTATTAAGGGTACACAAAGATGCACTGTTATTGATTGATTTATTTAATGACTGATTGCCCCGCACAGTTGACTGATTGACTTGTTATTCAACATGGCACTTTCTTTAACGTAAAAGCATGTCAAAAGTCATAAAATGTGCTGTGTTGTCTCTTTACCCCAATATGTATTCAGGACTTATTTGGATTGTCCCTTAGCTTAAACTTGATTTCTGTTATTGTTGCATTTGTGTCCACCTTGTAAGTATGCAGTACACTATCCAAGGATGTGGAGCATCCCTGCTAACAAATACAGCATTGCTGGCCACCAGCATAAGATATGTTTTGCATGCTGGAACCAGCATGGAATGCTGGTTTGCTGGCACCCCGGCATCCCATGCTGGTTGCTGGTGTGCTGGTCCACCAGCTAGACCAGCACTACCACAGCACTAACCAGTATGAACCCGCCTGGACCAGCAAATTACCAGCACTAACCAGTATGAACCATCCTGGAAAGGCATTTGCAGGTTTATGCTGGATTTTTTAGCAGGGATATTACATTATGTTTTAGGTTTATAAATCTGAGCAGAGATGGACATAGAAAATACATGGCAGAATAGCACAGATGATGAGACAATGCGACAGATATTTGTCACTGAGAGCCTGAAATTCACCAGAGGGAGATGGAAAAAAACAGTAAGTGGCAGCCAATGTGCTTTAGCATGCATGCAGCAACTGTAATCAGACATGTTTAGGCAAGCGGAGTACGGAAGCTGAGGAGACTAAATTGACAGAAAACAAATTTGCCACAGCAGTTTACCGTCATTTCTCAACCACAGTCAAAACATTGCCTTCCGTGGTTAAACCTTTCAGTGTGAAGGAAACAACAGCTCTCGTTCTGCTGTTGTGGAGAAGAAAAACTCCAATGAGCAATGTTGATTCAGACAAGAAATTGGTAGCTAGCAATATGGGAGCTCTGCTAGACAGTGGCTGTTGGGGGGGGGGGCTACAGTACAGTGCTCATGTTTTTGTTATAGTGTATGTTTACCCTGTCTGATTATGGAAAATATGGCTCTAATAGATGTGTGAATGTACTGTAAATGTGAACACAAAGGGAGCTATCCATGATGTCTGGTGAGAATCTCCTGCTTCAAACTCAACTGTATCTTGAGTTTGCCTTTCTCAAATAGTCTACTCAAATAGTTGAATCTCCTCAGATTTCTTTAGAACACAAATTCTAGTTTAAAGTTAGTTTGTAAATGATTCTCTCGTTATAGGTTAATCAAGTTAATGAGCATAAATCAAGTTTACAGTGCCAGTTTTGGATACAGATACACAGATGGATGTTCAAAGATATGTCCAAACTGCATTAAACTAGGCTATACTGCAGCTGTATAGCCTAGTTCCCGGACATTTGTTGCTTATTCTTTCAGAATTATCAGACAGAACTCCAAAAACAGAGAAAAAGCTATATAATTCAGTCACTGCATTGTAAAATAATATATCGATGTATTTGTCATGTAGAAATGAACTCTATCTGGGTTATACCAGTTATGACCAAATTTTCAGTTGACAGGCATTCATTGTAGTGACATGTCGTCAGGTTAGTGGGTTTGTAAAGGCTTGGCGTACACAACCAGTGATGTTATTAATAGATGTTATTAATCAGTTTTTACATTAATGAATCACCGTTCAGTTGTACACATCAATTCAACAACAGGGTCAAGCTTCATTAGGTTCTAAAAGCACTCAAACTTCTGTGTACAATGCACATGCTAATGTATACAAATTCCATCAAAATAGAGATGTTCACTGTTCACGTCAATGCATATGTATCTGCTTTACCAGCAAAGCCAGTGGAAAAATTGTACCATTATTATTATATATTTGCAGATAATCATGCTTCTAATGGCAAGGCAGAGGTTACCTATTGCCTGGGCTCATCCGTGATCACAACACTGGTGGAACACAAATTTCCAATGTGTCCCGGGAGTCATAAGAGTACATTTGCATTAGAATCGGGCATGTCATGGAGAAACTCAACTTACCGTTTGTGTGTCTAAATCCGAAAATGTGTGGCAATTTTCATCTGGAAGCTAGCCAAGGGTAGTGAATATAGGACCATCAGCCACCATTTTGGGGTAGGCATTAGCACTGTTTTTAATTGTGTCCAAGACTTCTGCAACGCAGAATAATGGCGCTGCTTCTTGCACACATTATATGTCCTGATTATATGTTCATATATGTCCTAACGGCAAGTTGGTAGAAATGGCCACTTTCTTTAATAATCATTGGAGAATACCACAGTGTGTTGGTGCAATAGATGGAAGCCACAATCCAATAATAGTGCCAGAGGAATATCCCCGAGACTACTACAACCGGAAATATGGCATTTAATTGTTCTTCAAGCAGTTGTGGATGGCAAAGGTCTATTCTTGGTTATATGTGTTGGTTATCCAGGGTGTGTGCATGATACAAGAGTGCTAAAACGAACTGAATCAAATCAAAGTGATCATCTCTGGCTGTGATGTTGGACATTACCTGATCGGTGACCCAACCTACCCCATGCAGGATTGGCTCATGAAGCCCTTTTTAGACACTGGCAGACTCAACACAACTACAATTATAGTCTGAGTAGTGCACGATCAGTTTTGGAGATGTCTTTTGGTAGATTAAAAGGACGATGGAGGTGACTCCTAAAAAGGAATGACTGCAAGCTGAAGCTGAGAAAGAAAATGGCGCTGACCTGCTGTGTACTGCACAACATTTGTGAGAAACATGATGACAATTTTACTGCGGAGCACCCAGACATGCATGGAAACATTCAACCTCCTGTTCAGGCAGTCCCAGAGAATGTAAATCAAGGGGCAGACATTCGCACTGCATTGATGCAGTACTTTAACAGACAGAACGAGTGATTTATTCATCACTGCAACAGTTTCTTAGCCCTACATGTGCTATTTGTGTTTAAAGGCATCTAGTCTATCATAACCTGTATTTCCTTTAAATAAAAGTATACCAAATGCAGGAATGACTTACAATATGTTTATTTACACAAACATAAAACAGAACAAAGATTAGAAAATCTTTATTAAATAGTACAATGCGTTAAAGTGATTTGTGCATTAAAGTGTCTGGTGAAGGTGGTTACAGTATGTGCAAATAGCAACATAATCAGCAGTCGTCATCTGCCAGCTTTATAAACAAAAATGTAAAACAGAGTAAGATTAAAAAAACTTTAAATGCATTCAAAGTGATTTGTGCAAAAAAGTGTCTGGCTCAGGATAATGTACAAATCCTACATCTGCCAGGTTTATTTACAAACATTTACAGAATAAAAAAACTGAAAGTGTTTTGAACAATACAGTGGCTGGCGCAGGGTACATGCTTATTGTTAACAGGATAATGTGCAGTATCATCTGCTAGCTTGAGCCTCCATCACTGCCAACATGCGCCCCAAATCTTCTATGTTCTCATTCATCTCCTTGTTATGCTTGATGAACCTCTCGTCTGACTGTTCCATATATTGCAGCAGCTCCATATACGGCTGGCTTTCTTTTTCCTGTATAAAAAATTTAAAAATAAAAAGAAATTGTGTATGCTAATCAAGTAATATGCGCCCACCAAATGTTGGTAGAATGTCATCAGATACTATGTCTATATTAATTAGATATTATCCCTGCTAAAAAAAATCCAGCAATGCTGGTTTGCCGGCATCCCATGCTGGTTGCTGGTGTACCAGCATCCCATGCTGGATGTCTATACTAGTTACTGAATGTTCAGCTACAGACAATATCCATCTAACCTGTGTACATACAGGTATGAACTATAACTGTAAGGGTTTATATGAGTATGCTAGAATGCAGTAGAAGCAAACGTGCAAATACATACACTATACATGAAAGTATGAATGTTAATATGTACGTATCATATGTTGTGACTGACTGCTAGGTCAACAAATCTTACCTTGTCTGGCCTGTTGAGATGAGGATGGGGGTGAGGGCCTTTGAGCCTTTGAGCTACTAAAGGCCTATGGTACCTACTGCCGTAACATAACAGAAATACAAGCATTGCTGCTTCGCCCGAGATCTTTTTTTTGGTCCTGGTAGTCCTTCTTTATTTTTTTTAGCTTGTTGGCTATTTGAACGATTGTTTTGTTGAACCCCGCAGTAGCCATCTCGTGCTGTATTTGTTCTAATACAGTCTTGGTCCTCGAAGCTCCCTCAAAGTTGCTCTGTATTTCGGACAAGGACCACAGGAGACAGTTTGTCTCATCCGTGGACCATTGTTTTGATTTTACGTCCATGGTGCTGCTGTAACTGGTATTAAAAAAATTGAGGTTAGCACAAAGTTGGTCTTGGAAGGTCAAAATAACCCCGCTCATAGGCCCTGACATAAGCGGTGCTTGGTTTCAGCCCAGCTGGTGCCTCTTTGGAACCAGTTTTCTTGGCCAAGAGCTGGTTCTTTTGCTGTCGAAACACAAAGAACTGGTTCCAGATTGGGCACCGGCTCCGAACCGGCCCCTGCTTCGAACCAGCCCTCAAATTGTGTTGGCTGAAATGGGGTATGTGAGACAGCTAAGAATTACAGAAAGTCGATCATAGCCCTACTTTTGACAGGGATTTACAAATTGATAGGGTAAATTATTTGGTGGTGCCGTAATGGCAATACAGCTTAGCTTACTGTATACAGCAGAACACAGACATTCACAACTAGAATCCTTCTACGGAAGACAGTTCTCTCTCTCTCTCTCACTTCCTCCCTACCCACAGAGGAGAGCGCTCATTCACTCTCTTTCTTTGTCTCTCTCTCTTTATTGTAAGGCAATATTTCATATAACATTGGCAGAGAGGTACACTGCAGTCGGATTTTCTGCGTTTTCCCGTTATCCTACTGTTAGCCGCTTACAGGTAACATCAGGAAGGACAATATAATTAGTTTGCAGTAAACAGCCTGACATACTGTAGCACTCTAGCTTGTTGTGGTGTCCCAGTCGCAACGTAGATCAAAGGAAAACACTGCATTCCAAAGCCACATAAACTGACGTCGCTATACCCAGCATCTATTTGTATTATTTTACAAGGCTTTAGCCGATCGCTGAATTCACGGACTGTGACCAGTAACGCGTGCTACTTAAAGAAATAACTGTAATAATATTACTGAGTGTCAAAGACTAATGTGTTACACTGTTACTCACATTAGTAGTAATATTAGGTAACGTGTTATACATAACGCGTTACCCCAACACTAGGATTGCCAACTTTCTCACTACCAAATAAGGGACACCATGCCATGCCAAATTTTGACAGATGCACGGTGACATGGCGATATGTTGTTTATATTCTTTAATAGGAAAGGTAACTAATATATTCAAGTTTGCTTTTTACTGTATTATAATCAAAAGGGATTGGGTAGAGTAGCCTACTGAAAACATATATTAAAGTAAAGTACATTTAGCCTACTACCATAACAAAATAACAAAAAAGTACAATTTCAGAAACCTACTCAAGTAAATAAATCCTGTTCTTAACTCTTTTAAATGTAGTTTTTAAGAAAAGAATGTTCAGTTACCCTTTACTAAGTCCCTCCCCCTGTCCAGTGTTAGATCTGTCAATCTTTCAGAAAAAAAGCTAATATCCTAATTATAATCAGACAGCAGATAAATACATTATATTAATATACCAGTAGCCTAGCAAACATTTGGTAACTATGTAGGGTACACTTTCGCACTGTCCTCTACAAGGACGATGTGACAGAGTGTCTACACTGTGGTTTCTACCCTGGAGTTCCAGTTGGGGTAATGTCACCTTCAAAACCGTGAGTGTATGCCACTGTTTCTTTAGGCTACTAACACAGATTCCTGCATGTTACGTCTCAATGCCATGGAAAATGGTAAATGTTGACAATATATTGATTCTAACCTAGGATAGCTTGAATTAGAAGTATACTGTATGCCAATATTCCAAAATATGGCGAGACAACATAACATATTCCACTAGCATTTATGATATTTGAAATATTGATATTCGGAC
The DNA here is from genome assembly GCA_025399935.1 of Amblyopsis rosae. Classification (NCBI taxonomy): domain Eukaryota; kingdom Metazoa; phylum Chordata; class Actinopteri; order Percopsiformes; family Amblyopsidae; genus Amblyopsis; species Amblyopsis rosae. The sequence continues at coordinate 1,063 of JAODTR010076616.1, read as the reverse complement.
ATTAAAATGTACGAATAACAAACTGTGAGTGCAGATGTAAACAAAGAGTTTTTATTCTGCATTTATCCACTGTTTTAATGATTGTTGATGTATTTATTATTTGGATATTTGCATATAAAGGGATGTCTCCTTCCATATTGTCACCTAGTGTGTGGTTAGGCCCTTCCACACCTTCAGAGAAATGGTGACACAAGCCGACAAAATATGTTAAGTTATCAAACACTTTTGTCTTTTTATACCAAATACATTTGATTGTACAGTAGTTTCACAAACTTACACCACACAATATGCAGTATAGGCTATATTTTAGGTACTGTATATGTACAGTACAGTAAGATCCAAATATAACTTCTTGCCGTTTTTTCCTGTCTCAGGAAAGGCAAAGTCTTTATTAGCCAATCAAAATGGCTCATATACTGTACAGTATACACAATGTAGCTGTAAGCTCCTCCCTTAAGAGCCTTTACTTCTCTGGAACCTTTCATATTTGGCGAAGTGAAAATTGGACTAATCAAATAATGGTATAATAGCCTCTCTCTCTCTCTCTCTCTCTCTCTCTCTCTCTCTCTCATATATATATATATATATATATATATATATACATATATTTTTGCAATTTATGTTTTATTTTTAGCTTGCCTAAAATGTGTTCCTGCTTTAATTAATTCAGGATTTGGGCATTTCCTGGCAGCATGTTTTATTCATGCGGTACAAGTGAACACTGTTATGCTGTTGTACTGCGGTATGCCACGCTCCATTAGCTTCGACAGCGAGAGCCTCGCTGGCTGGGGCTTCTCATGTGAGTGGACCCCAAACAATCCCTTCCTCCCCTGCAGACAGCCTGTGGCCGTACAGCACTACAGAGTACCCCCTTACGGCGCACACATCCAAGCTTACGTTGCGTGTCAGGAAACACACAATGTGCACACAACATGCATGTGTATCAGCATAACACACTTCTCTTTCACCAGCCGCTCCGGACACACACATGTAGTGAATCCGGCGGTCCCGCGCATTAAACACATCCATCCTAACATACATGTTATCATTAAAATGTATTCCC